>JASCZW010010328.1:0-37261 GCA_034211315.2 Aedes japonicus
ACCAATATCAATACCTTTCAATTTGCTTATTATCACTAATAAGCAGTTGTCAGTATCAGCTGACATTGTAAAATATGAATTTCACTTGCCTAAATGCGAAGACTGGCAACTCCAAGAAGCCAGGTAACAGTAACCGCAACGCCACCTCTGAGAAAAGGTAGAAAAACTATACGAATGTGTGCGTGTCAGTTCATCAGTACCCGCACACAAAAAGATACAGCAGCTGTCAACATTTTTTTCGTCTTTTGTCGCTTGAGCCAGCCAGAAATCCTATTTCGCGTTTGAGAGAATCAAATTGATTTAAAATTGGAATAAAATGTCTTCTAAATCTCGAAGAAGACCCAAGCAGAAACCGCACCAGCTGATCAATCTGAACACCAGGAGAAAGCAACAAAATCAAATAAGGAGATAACTTCTTTCGATGGCAATCATCTTCTAAAAACATCGGTTTTTAAATTTTAGGTAACGACATCAAAATTTCGAGGAAGGCCAAAAAAGATAGCATAGAACCTCTTCGAACGCCTTTTATAGGAATTTAACTATTCTTTTGTTTTTGAATTCACAATACCCACAATATGAGTGACATTACAAATCATTATTAATCGACGTTATTAATCCATCGTTCAAATAAAAACAGTTGGAAAAAAGACGAACATCCATTCAATCCTCTATTCGCCGTTGAAGAGAAATTTTCCTGTACACAATGATGTTGTTTTGTTTGGATGGCCAGCACGGTAAAGAAAGAGGGTTAAAAGCATTTGTTAAAAAATGCTGTAATAGTTCCAGAATTTGCTCTAGATTTTTGACGCTTCGCTGCTGAAATTCGATATTTCAGAACAATCGCCACCGGATTATATTTTCACACGTTTCACAAGAAATACTGCTCGGTTGTGTGATCGATTCCGATGTAGTTTACTGGTATCTAAAAATACATTATGTCAGTAAAAACCAAATCAAAATAACGAAAAGAAGTTCTTCTTGATTTGACTGATCTTATGCTTGTTGACAATATGCTACACCTCCCAGGTTACACCCATTCCGTTTCGTTGGCTTGCTGCGACTATGCTCATAATTTATCGTGTTGCTGCGATGCAAAGTAGTACGATATATTTTCACGAGTTTCACTACTCTTTCTAATCAAAAAGGCTCAACATACAGCAAAACACTTTGATGACAGATGATTTTGTTGTTGTGATTGTTCTTATATTCCACTGACAAGAGGTCACACACACACACACCTCTTTTTGTTCGAAAAGAATTACTAACACATATATACTTCTACCTTTGCTACATTTCACATGCATTTTACTCAATTTTTGAGTACAATTGTAGGCTATCTCTTTTCTCTCTTTGAAATATTACCGATTCGTTAAAAAGTAGATCAACTCAATTTTTGAGTAGATCCACTTTTACGAAAAATTGAGTAACGGTTCTGTGAGTGAAAAAGGGATAGCGATACAACTGAACCCAAAAAATTGGCAAAGTGCCAGCGAGAGTGTAGATTGAGGAGCCTGCACGCAGTGACATTTGTATGGGAAACGTGAAGAGCTGCCAGTCTTCCTGATAAAGTAGTCTTCGCTAAATGTCTGTGGGCAATTGACATTGATATCTTAATAGAACCTACTGAGATTTAAAATTTTATAGCAAATACTTATTATTTGAGGTCGCTAATTCATCAGTAATATTATGGAAAACATATTGGTTTGTTTAAAAATGTTGTCCGAAGTAGTTCATTAGACTGCCCCAGAAAGTATGGTTGCACCTAGTTTTCAGTAAAATATACTTCACAAGTGTTGAAAATTCAATTTTTGTTCGATATACTGTTAACATTAGAGTCGCACATTAGCTTAGTTTTATCAATATTTTCAGTTTAGCGATTGTATGTTAGCTGGCGCACCTTCTGCGAACGTTCTTCATAAGATTCAGCATTTCTTAGCGACAAGTTTTGAAACTTTCTTCCAATTTTTTCAAACTGTTGAATTGCCGCCGAGACATGTTTCCTAAGATGCGCTTCGTCAATGTCCAACATTCTTTGATTGGTCAAATTTGTGGGCAAATAAGAGGATTCACGACCTTTGGAACGAATGAAACATTCTTGGAGGAATATCATTCTACCATTGATATCGCATAATTGCAAGATGCAAGAGCTGGCAAGAAGACAACATGATCTTTGTGGCTTTAAATCATGGGTAAAATTAGTTTTTGTAACAACTCTTTGATGTGTATAACACTGATATTGGAGCTATTGTGATGAAGAATGGCTAAATTTACTCACAGTAAGACCATAGCTTCGTATCAAACGTTTAGGCTTGAATAAATGTTTCAGAATAGCTCAATACTTCTCCTTCACGCACCGGATTTCTTATTATTTCACGAAGGTTTCGTCACCCATGATTATACAGTTAGAATTTCCAGCAAGCATCGTATCGTATAACTTCCGTACTCTGGGCCTGATCCACACTTCTTGTTTCGACTCCATTTCCGTGGCTTCTGCTTCTTATTGGTTCGAAGATTCAACCAAGTGCCCACTTTTTTGGCCACATCCTGCTCTGAAACTTCCTTCTTGTGCTCGAATGCCTCCATTATACGTTTATCTAAGCGAGGGTTAGCAGGATATTTTTACGACCCAATTTCGGGTTATCCTTAAACGTGTTATCTTCGTGTTATCGCTTTTCGCACAGCGTTTTCACTTACAGTTTCCATTTCAACCAACTTCCTCAGTGCCTGTCAGGTTCTGTACACCATTTGTGCACAATTTTTCGGCGTGGGTCTGCTGAAAGTTCGCGCATTTTGAAAGAAACTGTTGGGAACGATTAAACCTCTACACAAGTGCTGAGAAATACAGGTAAACAACAGGATGCAGCCATAAAAAAGAACTAGTTATCAGTTATTGCGAAATGGCTGCGGTTTGTGATTGTGTCCATTAGGCTTTTTGACGTTTAATTACCTTTCCCTTTCTGGCACATGCAGAGGAATGATGGATTGTTTTCCGCCAAATGATTAACGTCTTGCTTGCACTTATCTGATCTAAATGACGCTGTGTGCGTGCGTTAAATATCACAAAGCCTAATACTTTCTGAGGCAGTCTTGATATTGCGATAAAAACGAATATTTGCGAAATTTTATAGTGACATTTTTATCTATTACATTCTTTAATGTAACACCATGGTTGCAGCGAATCTCAGTGTCGAATCAGCCTGTTGAAGTGGCGGACATAGTCCGTGCTTCAACCTACCCCGCAGTGGGATGTTAGGCAAAAATGTCGTTGGTTCGAGTACCACTGTACACATGCCCTTTTCGCTCAATTTTCATAACACATCTGTTAAATTTCCAAGCCTGCCGCACACTAGCGGAACTATCAAAACTTTCTCTTCATATCTTTAATTCTAGCCAAAAACATTGTTGTTCACTCTCGGTGCCTCATGGTGATGAGCGAACATCTCCTTCTACATCAACCTATATGTATTAGAAAGGGAATATTACATAAATGTTAGAGATTTCTTATATTCAGTCTATAGAATCAACAATTAGATAAACCTAACCGTTAATTTTGATTATCGATGTATAAGATGCTAAATAAGTACATGTTTGTTGAAAATTTTGCATAGTTAATAGTTAATGGAGACTTTGTGTTATTTTTTAATGTACTCGTTGTAGTTCAAAACCGGACACTTACGCCAATCGATCCTGCTCTAGTTCTGTAGAGTCGCATAGTGTGGCACGTAGTCCGTTGAATGGCGTATCTGATGTCCCATATTTATAGCACCAGATGCAACACAATAAACTGCAAGCGCCATCGATTGGTACGAGTGGTTTTGTCAGGTTTTGAACTGTAACGAATATATTTTCATCTTACAATTTATGTGTTTTGGTCGTATCTTCATAAGGCATTATCCAATCAAAATGAAATTTTTACAAGTTCATGAGTTTTTTCAATCTTTTTTGAACTGTTAGATGACTATTATAATACGCAGTAAAATACTGTTTCATTCACAAATGTCCGTAACGAAATGTCCGAATGAAAAAAAAATAATCACGTTCAATGGGAATGTTGCCACCAACAAATCTGAAATCGATTCACAAATGACTGAGTGACAGTGACAAAATGGCATACATTAAGAATTTGTGTTGACTGAAAATCATCTACAGAGGTTATATGGTAAAAACGAATTTAAACTATTTGATAACAAAAATATAAAATGTGATAATATATCTGACATTCAAAATAAAGTTTTGTCTATATAGCAAATTGTTTTTCGTTAAGCGGGTATGGTTTTCAAATCGCTTCTTATTTTTTCGGGGAGGTGAAGCATTTGCCTAGCCACTATTGCCGTCCAACGTGACGTACGTCTCGTCGTCCATAGCGACCAACACGTTCCACTTCGCCGGGAAGATCTCTTTGGCCAGAATCTTCAGCCGTTGTTTCTGGGTTTTCGCTTTAATCTCCGACACAGCTGGCTTGGACTGACGCTTCCACATGTGGATATCCTTTTTGGCATAATACTTCTTGACCATTTAGTCGGTTGCACCAACCTCCCAGCCCAACGCACGGAAAGAAGTGGCCACCTCAACTTCCGTCTTCCGTTTGAGCTTCTGTTTAATTCTCCAGTTGCTTTAAATGGTCAGGTGACCGGGACCAGGCATCCGCTTGATAGACTCTTCCTTGTCCAGAAGTGTCAGAAGATTGTTGATGTTTCCGCGATCGTATCCGGCCGACACGATGGTCGACTTTGTTAGGTCCGGATGGGTATGGTATTAGGTATGTGTCCCTTGGCTCAGCCTAATATGCAACGATCGACTAATTTTTTTTATATAATTTATGAGTTCTGTAAGCGAGATTCAACTAGTTAAAATAAGTTTGATAAATCATTTGATAGTATTTATGATGAAAAGTTACACAACTTATTTTATAAAGTCAGAAACTTTCGAGGGATATGGATTT
Organism: Aedes japonicus; assembly: GCA_034211315.2. Classification (NCBI taxonomy): domain Eukaryota; kingdom Metazoa; phylum Arthropoda; class Insecta; order Diptera; family Culicidae; genus Aedes; species Aedes japonicus. The sequence continues at coordinate 4,943 of JASCZW010010328.1, forward strand.
AATGTCGGTCTATAAGCACCAACTTTGGTCTATTCATGGATGCAACTTTGTCCCATTCGATAGATTTACTACTAAATGAAGTCTTCGTAGGGCTTTTTCTTTCTAATTTTATGATTTAAGGCGTTGCCAGTTGTATTCGCTTTATCTAACACAAAATTTTACAAAACAAACTAAAATCAACCTGCCCCGAAACATTTAAGTGATGTTCATGCATGATTTATCAGCCATTCAATAATAAAAACATCATAATTCAATATACAATGATTTTGTTCCTTCGGTTTGTGTTTAGATGAGCCACTTCGAATAGAAGCAATCCGCAAACTCACGCATTTCCCGCTTGCAATTTTTACCACTAGCAAGCCTTTTACTACGTTATTACTGACACAACAGGCCATAGTTGGGAACATACAAGAAATATGTCCTCAACATTGGGTCAACGATTTTCTTGTAAAATCATTGTTATTTTAGCTATGTGATCAGTTAGTTTGTAACATGTAACTTTTTTCTGCACATCCAGACTGCATTCAATTAAGCCAAATTTAGATCACTTAAAGATCGTGTAGCTCATCTGTTTAGCTTAACCAGTGAAATCATGATGCCCCAAATGTTCAAGCAATCGAAAATTACGCTCAAGTGAACAACTATAAATGTGTGAAATAGTCGGTACATGCAAAAAATAAACCTAACAGCAGAAGATAATTTCTCACCCATGTTAGGCAGTATTGGGAGAGGGGCAAATCCCTAGAACCAGATAAAAGCAATAGATAGTATAAGAGCCCGATCGATTGCATAACCTTTTATCAGTCAAGGGGGTATCCTCCCCCTTGCCTACCCAGCATTGGGTAGTATGGTGAAGGGTTTTGTGCCCTCCGCTCGTTTTCAAACTTGTATCTCTCAAGTTCAAAGCCTGCCGTTACCCTATACGGAACTATATCAATACACTTTCTCTTCATTTCTATTCGTTCTAGCAATTAACTACCGTCCACTCCTAGAGCTTCGCATGGAGCCGAGAAATTATCTGCTTATGACAAATTTCATCAACTATAAGTTGATTTATATTGTCTCAATTGCTTCGGATTAGATCGGTCATCCTAATAGCAACACGATTCTGTTGATTATCGCTAAATTAATGAGTCATTTGGAGCATACACTCCGCGGCACTTACCAATTTTGAGTACAATTGTATGTCATCTGTCTTTTCTCACGGAAATAATTATCAATTTTCGTAAAAGTGGATCTACTCAAGAATTTAGTTGATCCACTTTTTAACGAAAATTGAGTAACATTTCCGTGAGAGAAAAAGAGATAGCATACAATTGTACTCAAAAATTGAGTAAAGTGGCGCGGGAGTGTAGGCTGAATAAAGGAGCTAGGCTAACATTACATCCCTATACCCCATCGTTTGAAAGCTGAATACCCTTTTGTTTAAAATTTTGATCTATCGTGTATGTTGTTTAGCTCTTGAGCTATGATCACTTGAATGCGTCCAAATTTACTATGAATCGGGCTTTATACTTTAACATGGGAGCTGTCAGATTTATCACCACTTGTCGTCTTTAAACTTGGATTCGTCCATTGACTAGTAACCGGTGAACCGACCACCAGGTGGTAGGGTTATCGCATGAAATATCGAAACATTTAGTCGCCTTTTGAATGCACGCTTTATTATGAAGATATTTTCAAAAAATTTCCCCTGCAAACCTTGAAGTTATTTTGTATCAGCACTATGGATGTGCCCTAGAACAATTGGTTCTTGATAAGCTTACAAGCACTATTTAAAAACCTTGTGGGTTGAATTACATCTATATTGCCAAATTTTTAATCAAAAAGTATTTTTTTGTTCTGATAATGAGCTGATGACAAAAAGGAAATCACTCCAATGAGATCTAGAATCGGGTATATCAATAATAGACGTCTGTCTGAAAATTTCTTTTAAATTGAATGTCATCTAAGTAAATAATAAATATAGAGTATGTGTCCCTTGACTCAGCCTTAATGCAACGATCGACTACATTTTTTATTATAACGCATAAAGTATTTGAGCTAGCAGCAACATTTAACTAGTTATACCCTTGCTTAGATAAGTTAAATATGCCATCTGGTAGTATGTATCACGAAAAGATACACAACTGGATGGATTTGTTATTAAATGTTTTCTACGTACGATTTTTTCCTGATTTTCGGATTCCAAGCGTTGCCTACCCAGTCCTATATTCGCTCTACCCAGCAAACAATTTCAAAAATCAAACTGTACTAAAGGGTGTTCCGATCAAAATTTGGTCAAACAGTAATGTGTGTGAGTCGATCAAAGTTTTTATTAATAAGTCAAATTCTGTTTCTTTTTCAAGTTCAGTTAATACAGAATACAGAAAAAATATTCAGTTAAGCTTCCTTGGTACCGAATGTGAATTGCCGGGTCTTTCGTTTAACACCTGCCATGAGATTTTGTACATGGCTCCTTATTTGTTTGCTTTATTTGCCTCAGAACGTCAGTTTTCCTTGAACTAATTCTCGCTCAGAACAGCTTTTTGAGTCTCCTTAAGGTTCCGCTTGACGATGGCCCAACTTTGTTCGATTGGGTGGAGCTTTGGCGTGTTGGGAGGGTTCTTGTCGTTGGGCACCACTTGAACGTTGTTGGCAGCATACCACTCCATGGGCTTTTTTTCGTAATGGCAAGACGCCAAATCCGGCCATTTGGAGTTGTAAGTCGACAGTCCAGCTCGTTTTTTAGCTCTATCCACGGTTGCGACATCTCGGACGGAGAGGTTGGGGTTCTGCTCGAAACAGCGGGCAACTCTTTTTGTCGTCGCTGTGGCCTCCGGCTTTCGATTTCCCCTCGATCCAGCTTTCCTGGCTGGCGACAAACGTTCACCGAACACTTTCAATACGTTGGTAACAGTTGATTTAGCCACATGCAACAATTTCGCCAACTTGGCGTGAGAGTAGTTTGGATTTTCGCCATGCACGTGTTATGTTTTGATGCGTTGCATCTCTTCCTTCGACGACATTTTGATAACTGAAGTGCTAATCTCAAAATTAAAATAGAGGCATGATACTACACGCACACATCTTCAAAATGAGGGGTGTGGAAATTTTTTAATGCACGATGAAAGGGAATGCGTCAAGTTTAAGTCGACCAAATTTTGATTGAAACACCCTTTAAAACTGCAAAGAAATACTTAAGTGATTTTCACATATGATTTAGCGGCGATTCAGCAATCAAAACATTATAAGTCATTTTATACAGATACAACAGGCAATAGTTGGGAACCTAGAAAAAAGGAAATGTGTCTAAAATTGGGTCTATGGTTTTCTTGTTAAATCACTATTATTCGAACTATGTGACCTGTTAGTTTATAATTTTGACTATTTTCTGTTCATCTTGGCTGCATTATTTGGTTTGTAGGTTCAATTTAAGCAAATTTATATCATTAGAAGATCGTGTAGAGCGTGTGTTTAGCTTAACCACTAATATCATGGTTTCAAAAAAGTTAAGGAAATCGAAAATTTACGCATAAGTGAGCAACTATAAATTGATTAACAATGTCTCACTTGCTTCAAAATAAATCATGGGATGGGAACATGATTTTGTTGATTATCGCCGAATTAATAACATATTTTATACATAGGCCGAACGGTGAATCTAGGTTAACATTACATCCCTTTACCCTATAAATTATTATTGGGTTCAGAAAAAAAGGTGAAAAAATAATTCCTCTAAGTTTTAAACCTAGGCCTAATGTGTTCCTGTTGTCGAGCTACGTGTATTTTGTAGTAAATACACGGTTTTAAAGAGATTTGTTGTTTTCTGCGTTATCTAATGCGTTATCTAATGCACATATATGGAATGCAAGGCTTGACTTAAATTCGTCGTATATTTCATGTAAACGAAAACCACAATTTTGCAAACAACAGACTTGATTTAAACTTGAATAAAATACTGCTAACAAATTTTCTGGAAAATTTCACGCGTTTGTTAAAATTCATCTTTGTTTTTTCTGTTCATGATACGAAAACATGTTTGCTATAGAGTCATAAACTTTCCATAAGAATTCATCAGATAACGCATTGGTCTAAGAAAAAGAGAACGAACAGAGATTTCTATCTTTCGCCCAATAGTTTCCACTCCCTAACATTGAAGAGTTTGGATTTGAAGCATAGAAGTCAACACTTTCGTGCTGAAATTTTGCAACTTAAGAGCAATATATCTGATCTGGCCACTTCAAGCCCACAACAATTCATAATCTATGAAATGACAATAAACAAAATTCCGCAAATTCCGTTATGCTTTCCCTCCGTCAGACGCCTGTGCAGTCTCGGTTGACCCAGATCTATCAGTCCAGTTGGAACAAAGCTCGATTGAACTTGACAAAACAAACGGCTGCAACTGATAGGTACATATAGTCACATTGACAGCGGAAGAATCCGTTTGCGTTGCGCAGAGCGGAGGCACAAGTTCCCCACCGCTTCCTTTTGCCCAGACACAGATGAGCGTGATTCCAAGTGAAAAACATTGGATCGATTACTCAGTTGCTATTTGCTTCTGAAGTTGTTTACTTATTACGGCATCACAGTGCGACGCGGCCAGAGTGAGAACACCACCGCACAAGTGATTGACCACGCTTCAAACGTTAAGTGAACCGTGTCCATTTCGCCGTACAAACTCACTTGGTTTGTTGCGGAGGAATCTGAGCAGCTGATAAATGCCGGTGCTGTGGTTCACGTTGCTTCGCGATAATACGGGACTTTTGTCCGCGTGCGGTTTGCGAACCCGGTACAAGGACGCCGGGCAGTCTGAGCTGGCCTGATCTTTGAAACCGTTGAGTCCCAGTTGACACTACTATCGCTCCCCAATGAACCGGGTTGCTCGAATGAGTCACTTATTCACGAAATGCACTCGACGCAATCATTCTTGCGAAATTCCACGATGATAGTGAACAACAACAAACATTCTTAATTGTCAGGAGCTTCGACTACAAAGTGTCCGAGTTCCAAAGTGTTATCAAACTCCTCGCGCAGTAATTGGCGTCGTTTTGGCATTTAGCAGCACATACGCATCCGAAGGCTTACGTCGTTTGTCACTCAGGTAATCGGTGCCAACGTTCACCAGTTAGATCACGTGTTTTTCGCGCTTCTCCAACAGTACCGTTAACTGGTTGGAACGAGGAGAGGTGCGTAGCAAAATTTGGGAAATTAATGGCTCGTTCCTCGCCGCCGCGTTGACAAGCCCCTCCAAACGAACACAGCTGTTTTGTGATGCGCACTATAATCTGTCATACTGGTGTTTGCGCCCGGGTTGGAATAACATTTGATGAGCACCCAAGTTTTTCCCATTCGCACTTCGGCAGCACTCAATGGCGGTTAGTTACACTAGTTGAGCATCGCATTACCCTCCTCTGAGCACAGAGAAAAATACAATCGAAATTTGTGTTTTGTTTCACCTTTAGCTCTGGCAGATGGGTATCTGTCATATTTCGTAACCCGATCACTCTCCACTTTGAACGCGGTTGCTTGCAGTCGATTGATGTGATTCGTCCCGTCCCCCCCTTTCTCAGATATAGGATCTACTGACATGCGTGAAAAAGGGTAAAAACCATAAAAGCGGTTTTGGGTGGATAAGTGCAGTGTGATGCTCGGTTTGATTAGTTATGGATTGATAGACAAGTTTTAGGTTTGGTCGTAAAAGCAACTTAAAGGTCATAACCATCACTTTCTTCCGTTTCAAATACCAGTTCAACAGGCGCGTAAAATTCCTTCTCGTTTAATGCAAAACCAAAGCAAGCGTAAACAACGAAATGTTTGCCACCTTCCATACAACAGACCTGATTCCAGCGATATCTGGCTTAAATTTACATGAAATATCCCATTAATGCATGCCAAACCTAGCAATCCCTTTATGTGCATTAGATATACGCAGAATATTAAACGTTTCTATCGAACTGTGTATCCGTACACACTCAGAAAATTTTACAGTATTCGGTAACTTTTTACCGAACTTTCAACAGCTGAACAGTTCGGTAATCCGATTTAACGGAATTCGGTAAAATTTGACAAGCTCCGGTAATTTTTGTACCGGAATACTGTAAAATTTCACCGAAATCCGGTAAATCGGATTACCGAACGTTCATGTTCATGTTATTGTACATTATTCGTTGATCCCTTTGGGTAAAATTTAATGAAATTTTGCGTAGACTTAGTCTAATGTGTATTGGTTACAACTTATTTAACCCGGTAACAACGTGACATCTCCAGAGTACACGGTGATTCTGAGGTAGTAATTTTTTGACTACATTCTATGCATATCAATGAACATCCTCCATACGTGAAAAAATGCCTACTTTTTAATCCCAATAAATGAATAAATTTAAGTCCTTTTCTTATTCCAGTGTGAAAAAACAGGCCATTGACAAGCCTACAGTACTGGAAAAAATAAAGTGCTCACCAAAACGTATAATCTTGAAGGGTGACACCCTTTACACATTCAGAGAAAATCTTGAGCTGTATTCGACATAATTCATCTTATTCTTCCGTTTTATCGTTTCGTGCAAAGAAAATAATAAAAATCTAGGACTGGAAATATATATCTTAATTTTTATTGAACCTTTTCTGTTATCGACTGGAAAAAATAAAGTGGTCACAAGAGAAATTGTAAAGAAAACACAGTATATAAAGCTTTTAGTATTTAGTATGTCCACCTTTTGCCTGAATCACTGCTTGCAGACGTCGTGGCATGCTTTCGACGAGGTTGTGCAGATATGTTTCATCGATGTTCTGCCACGCTTCATTTAAAGCTTTGAAAAGCTTGGTTTTATTCGTCACTTCGCCTTTATCCACCTGTCTATCCAAAATCGACCACAAATTTTCAATCGGGTTGAGGTCGGGTGATTGTGGTGGCCATTCCAACAGTTTAATGCGATTTGCTTTGAAGAATGCAGTTGACTTTCGTGCTGTGTGCTTTGGGTCATTGTCCTGCTGGAAAATGAAGCTTTCCTCAAGCCCCATTTTAAGAAGCGATTCCTCCAGATTTTCATTGATTATATCAATGTAACGATCAGCAGTCATGATACCTTCGATTTCCACGAGATTTCCAACGCTGGACCACGAGAAGCACCCCCAAACCATAATACTTCCGCCACCATGTTTTACAGTTATCTGCACGTTCTGATCCAATAAGCGTTCTCCCGACTTTATCCAAACACGAGGGCGCTGTTTCTTGCCAAACAGTTCAAATTTGCTCTCATCAGACCATACCACTCGTTTCCAGAATTCTACGGGCTGTTCCGCATACTTTTGAGCAAATTTCAATCGTTTGATTCTATTGACTTTTCTGATTAAAGGGCGTCGACTTGCATACTTGCTCTTTAATCCAGCTTCTTGCAGCCTGTAGCGAATAATTCTTTCGGATACCTTCAGATTCAAGTTCTCACGTATAGCACGGCTAGTTATTGATGAGCATCTTCTTGCTTCTCGTACGATTCCCGAATCTTCGCGTGGTGACGTAAGCCGCTTTCTCCCACGACCTGATTTGTCTGCCACACTTCCACATTGTTCGAATTTCTTCCATACCTTCCTTACACCAGAGTAGCTTAAAGCATACTTAGCAGCAATCTTCCGGAACGATTCATGGTTCTGGTGGTCTCGAACGATGAGTTTACGGATTTTTAGGGGGATTTGCTTACTTTCCATCTTAAAACACGAATAACGAACAAGTAAAACGGGGAAAAATTGTTCTTGAATATACCGCGCATAAACAACAATAAGAGGATATGTCAATATCAGCGACTGGGAACGAACAAAACACAGTAAAATATTATAAGGTAAAAGTGAGCACTTTTTTTCTTCCAGTTCAAAAATAACTCAATTTAAGTAAAAAAAGTTTTTTTTATTATTTCAAGAGAAAAGTATTTTTTTTTCTACAAAAACTGAAAGATAACGCAAATAAAGTCAACTTTGCGGAAGAAAGCTCAATAATATAATCAAATTTGATGAAGTTATGAAGCAATGATATAATTATTTCCGGGTGAGCACTTTATTTCTTCCAGTACTGTATATCAATAGCAGTGATTGACAGTAGACAGGATGTCCTGGGACTAAATTGATTTGGGCCCGCTGTCAGCTGTCAAATAGAAGTCTAATGATTTGTTTTGGTTGTTTGTTTTGATGTGAAGCACCACAGAAAGCGATCTTTCTGCTTTGTATGACGTGCACAACGAAAACGAGCAACAACAGACAGATCGTAAACGAGCAACAACTTACAATGTTGACATTATTTTGGCAGCTGAGCTTGCTGAGATGTTGTCTACGTGAAAAAGTGGTCCTTGCCATAGGCCTGGAAAAATGCATAAAAACAAGGCTTTCATCAAAGTGGATATATCGATTTGTTCTAGTTGACTGGCTTTGCTGAAAAAAAATGTAAATATAAAAATGGGTTCTTGCAAGCCAAACCTGAATCCAGTATCATTGACAGGCTACGAGGCATTAATTAGATCGTTTAGATTGATCTATATCTATTGATACTATAACCGGAAATGAAAACTTTCTCCTGCAAATCATCAATCCTAGCAAGAAGAAACATGTTCCTATCTTATGGTGTATTTACTTATTTTTTGTTGGGGCGTAGAACCACTGCGTCCACTGAGTTGAACTTTTGTGGTGTGTATTTTATTTACATGTGCGGAGTTTTGAGATAATCATATTTTAAAAATGCATAGTTTCTTATCTCTTTCACCTGCTGCAAAATGCCCAAAATTAATTCACCTTTTAACGTATAGCATTTTTAGGCATTTTTGCATAGAACCTTCCTAGGAATTTTTTGAATAATTCCAGTATTCAAGCAAAGTGCCTACTTTGAAGTCATAGTTACATACTTCAGATTTACCGTGTAAAGTCAATGCACCCCGATAATATTGTCTCACTGGTTCTGTCAAATCGAATCAATCCTAAAACAAATTATCAATTAAACGTATTTACATCGACTATTATTTTCATAGCCGAGGAGCTCATATTTGTACTTGATGAATGTAATGTTGACGATATGGTGGAATTCCTAAATGTTCAATAGTGGATATTTTTACCCTTGTTACAGAGAATATATAGCAGCATAAACACACTCGAGACAAATGACTGAGTAATTTAAACACTCCAAAATACTCAGCACATGAAAAATATCCAAAAGCTAGCAAGACGTAAATAAAATGGCAACCTACTTTACTTTTAAAGCCACCGAAGCAAAGGAAAAAAATCGCTCTGCTAAGGGTACACTGAGAAAAAAGGTTGGTAACCGCAAACATATTCTAGTTTCATTTAACGGGTATTTCATGCTGAATTGGGCACAAACATCATATTAGTTTGATATGACTACCTACGGTGGTTAAAACAAACTAAAATTTTAAGTAACTGTCTCAGGAATGACAGCTACGAAAACAAACAGATTTGTTGGTTGATTCTACCAATGCTTATGGTTCGCTTCACACACATTTTAGAATGATTTAAACTGGAATGCTGTTTAAAAAAACGAAAACGGTTGAAACACCAAACTTTTGCGTTTACAATCACCTTACATTTCTTTTGTAATTTCAATTATTTGAATACAGTGCTGACAAATGTCAGAAAAGTGCTAATTTACATTTATAGACTTCTCTGAGTCTAAGAGAAACGAACAAATGTTAATGCGAGCCTTTCTACTACTTTCAGATTATTTTTAAGTAAAATATTAAATTCACACGAATTATTGATTGTGACAGCGTCAGAGCATGCCACAGGACTGGATGAAAAAAAAAACTAAATTTTTAGCTATTTTTTCTCTAAACAAAATAATAGTTTGATTTAATCGGCGCTTTGGCTCTCTCTCACTCTCACTCTCATTCTCTCTCTCTCTCTCTCTCTCTCTCTCTCTCCTGTACACCTTTACAGGAAGCACCATGAATGGACAGGTGTATTTGGAAGTGTGTCTTCAAAAATGGCTTCTCGCTCTCCTGAAGGATCACGACGGTCCGACGATCTTCTGGCCGGATTTGGCATTATAGCATTACACGAAGGACGTGCTGGAGTGGTATATGGCGAATGATGTCGATTTCGTGCAGAAAGATCTGAGCCTCCCAAACACTCCGGAAGTACGTCCAATAGAAAAAAAATTGTTAAAGAGGTAGATCTTAAAAAAAAGACCGTGCAATTTTGTAGTTGCTACTCCGTTACTGAACGGAACTAGTGTAATTGCACAGAGTTCCACATAGATGGAGCTTGGGAGTAGCTTTTACACCTTCAATGTACAGCTGCGGTCAAACAGGCATCTTTCAAACGAAGTGGATCCTGAACAAAGCGCTAATAAGACCGATTGTTCTCTACCGGCATTTGACGTGGGCAATGCTTAAGCTTGAGCAGGACTTGCGAGTGTTAAGATCCATTTATGGCAGAGTGCAACAAGGCGGAGTCTGGAGGCGGAGGATGAACCATGAACTCGACCAACTCGCTGGAGACATGTTACGAGAATTTCGGTTGACCGTCCTGCGAAAATTGTGTTATCGAACATCGGTATGGCGTTAGGCCAACGAGAATAAGAATGGTTTCCAAATGATTGATGTATTTCAGACAGTATTCCAGACAGAGCAACCATTGTTCCATGGGCTTACTGTTTAGAAGCTGAATATCGTCATACTTCCAGAGCAATCTGGAAACGTAGTGTCCGCTTTCGGTTTGTTGGATAGCCTTGAGGATGTCTTCAGCCCGTTGGTTTTTGGTTGGTACAACGAGTTCTGCGTTTGGTTAGCGTCAAGTTTGCAATAATCGATATCGATTAGAATACGGGGTTGAGTTTCTTGATAGAATTCAACCGGAATACCTCACAAGTACGGCTACTGGTCAGCTAGCACTTGCATGTTGACAGACTGGTGAAATAAATCGAGATTGGAGACTGAATGAAACTCTTGAAGACGACACTTCTTGGGATTCTCCCCTATACCGGAGATCTCGAAGTTCAACCGCAGGGAATCGTTCTCTAAACGACTCTTATTACTTGTCCATCGTAGACATAACGGCTTTAATTTTCCACTCAGATTTAGCTCTGATTCCAGGGCGGCATCCATCAGCGTAAGCGACGGTCCGTCTTCAAGGAACGCATGGGTTTTGACGATTGGATCACGATTGGAAAGTGGTCATCTGCGGGTTGTGGTTCGAGATTAACTCGAGACATCCGTGATGTGAAGCGCGTCCTTGATGATTCTTCTTCAAACGCCGACTGGGATATGGCCTACGCGAGGAACAGCTCCACAAGACAAGGACGTGCGATTGACTTATGTTTACCTATTTTTCAGTTCAACTTATATTCCATATCTAACCTGTTCCAGAGTTCCAGATTTGTTTCGGGAGGGCACGGTCAACCACTGGCATGTTAACAATTCGGATGGATCTCGACCCATTTTGCATTCCATTTCTACTGCAGACATCGAAAGGATACCCAGTCGAGAAACGCCGAAAATGGTGCAAGGTAGAATCCTATCCTATCCAGAAATAATTTGCCGTCGGAGTTGGACTTTGCCAGCTACTTTAGATTCCAGCATGAAAACCAAAAGCATTCAACTGGACAAAGCGTTCAAATTGTGGCTACCAAGACTGTAATGATTTGGAACCAAGCCGGTCTTCCAAATCAACTCAAACGGACAGTTGTTAGGTGAATTGCCAAACTGGTTGTTACATGGCAACACCTAAGAATGCCCTACAAAAAGAAAATTTCAAGAGAGTTTGTACAATATAAAAGGAAAGGGTAAGAAGAAGAAAAGAGGTAAGGCGGCCGATGAAAAATCTCAGTTTGTGTCCTCGCTAAGGAAATTAGCAACCTACTTACGGAAATAAAGCAATTGTCGCAAAAACCCGCAATGGCCCCAAGTCGGAACGACTCAAACTTCCTCGTGGATCTGATTTGGAGCATAAGGGGTCCAAATGTCAATCTGGTTCTAAGCAGGTTGACCAGAATCTGGTGTCTGTTTCAATCCGCCCTAAAAGGGTGAACAAAATTTGGCTCGTAATGTCTCGAATACGTCCTGATGTTACCAACGAGGAAATGTTGTCCATGATTTGAGATAACCTTGATTTGAAACAGGTCCCGGAGCTTCTCAAACTGGTGGCCAATGGAGCGGAGACAAACAACATGACCATCATGTCCTTCAAAATTGGTTTAGACCCTTCTTTGAAGACGAACGCGCTGGACCCATCGATTTGCCGGAAGGCGTCATGTTCCGTGGTTTTAAGAACCTTCCACAGTTTTGGTTCACCATCGGTAATGCAGCATTAAATAAAAGTGATGAAGTACGCATTGATTCTCCACGTTATAATTCAACTGCATGTTCTTACACCGGGACGCACCGAAATTAGTATGACGGAAGCCTTCGATCCCCCATCGTAGATGAGTTAATCCAGCCAGCGTCCTGCAGCTGTCGACCGACCCTACGTGTGGGTGTGGGGAAAGGATCTTCCAAAACGCTACTAAAGACAAGCTCGACCTCGCTATTCGTCCGAGCTTCGCATTCCGATTCCAACATATTTCCAACGCTTTCGGAAGCATCGAGAAACCTCGTTCGCAGCCGAGACACTCCGATCATTGCATTATGGAAGCTCTCGAAGCCCCCACCGTATCCAAGCCATTGCCGCCAGTGACCTGCCCGGGCCTACGTGTGGGTGTTCTGATATCGTCTCCCGAAACGCAACCACAGGCAAGACCGATTTTGACCTGATTTGCTCGTCGATTCCAGTGTATTTCGAAGAAGCCCGGAAGCAGCGCTGCACCAAGGGTCTCTTTTTATCCGAATACTGGGACGCACCGAGATTCATACTGTGGAAGCCCTCGATACCCCCACCGTAGTTGAGCCATTCCCATCCACATTCTGCTGCCCTCTCAGCCCTACAGGGTGTTCAATAAGTTCGAATACACTTTAAAATTGTGTTAAAAAAAATATGAAAATACAAGATATTTTTTTCTGAGTCCACTTTTATCGAAGCAATGTTTATTGAGAACTTTTACGATATTTTAGCTAAGATCATCCCCTCTCCCCTTTCTTGTGCTGTATGATGAGCTTGATACGTTTCTCAAATTAATCACACACGCCACGCACCAATATTCAAATTAAAAATTATACACTTAGAACTAGACAAACAGAAAAAAAATTAACGAGCGCGTAAAATTTCTCCTTGTTTAATACCAAGCCAAAGAAGGCGTAAACAACGAAATTCTATGCAATTTTTCATGCACCATGTAACAATATTTGCAATCTTTCATACAACAGTCTAGATTCAGGCGTTATCTGGCTTTAATTTACATTAAATATCCCATTATTTACTGCCAAATCTAGCATTTCTATTTGGGCATTATAAAACGCAGAAAATTCAATGTTTCTTTTTATTTGTGCAATAAAGAAATAAAAATACATGTTTCTGTTATATATTTCAAATTCCCACTCCCTCTTTCCATCCATAATATTGTTATTAAAACTAAGCTCAAGACGACCTCGAGGAATCAGTTCACCCCTCTAATTTTAGTTTAAAAAAACTGATGTATATTATAAAAGCAAACTTGGCTGTGTAAAATTTCCTCATTTCAGCATTTACTAATAAATTTACATGATAAAACAATCGTATACAAAGAAAATAATGAATATACACCACAAACAATCTTGGTGATGTCGTGTACAACTTTTTCATCGCAATTCAAAATTTGATTCACGAATTTGACAAATCTATTTTATCGATTCTACACTGAAAATTAATTTTTGTTTACATTACGAAATCTAAGCTAGACCTTACGAATATACTCTTTGTTTTCTAAAACGAAAGTGACTTGTTGTTTTTATGAAGATACCTTATGGCACACGTGCAACTGTCACAGCATGAAGCATTTGTTGACACAGAAAGAATATTCATGCATTGCACGGTGGGCAAAAACGAGCCAAAAAACGGATCTTTTATGGCCGCTAGTTTCAGTCCTTTAGGATGAGCATTTTTAGTGTAAAAAATCACGAGAAATCGATTGCCGATGGTTCCAGCCACCGCACGACACGGGAAGTGGTCCATTTTGCCAGATTATCCCCATGATTATACCTCAAACTCATATGTCATTTAGTTTTATACATTGATGTCACCAATATAACCTCCATTTGCACTGTTCTTATGTAAAATTGTCCGAAGAATCGAATGAAAATGACACTGCTTTGATTTGATCTTTGTTAGTGGTCCATTTTACCCGAATTCCCCTCATACTTGCGAAAACTTATATATCATACGGCTTAGAGAATTGGACCCATCACTATTATCCTCATTTGCACTGTACTTATGTGAAATTATCCGCAGAATCGAATGAAAATGAAACTGCTTTGGTTTGACCTTCGGAAGTGGTCTATTTTACCCGAATTCCCCTCATATTTTAGAAAACTTATATAACATACGGTTTTGAGTACTTGTCCCATCACTATTATCCACATTTGCACTGTATTTATGTAAAAATATCCGCAGAATCGAATGAAGATGATACTGCTTTGCTTTGACCTTTGGAAGTGGTCCATTTTACCCGAATTTCCCTCATACTTGCAAAAACTTAAATAACATACGGTTTTGAGTAGTGAACCAATCACTACTATCCCCATTTGCCCTGTACTTATGTAAAATTGTCCGCTGAATCCAATAAAGAGAAAACTGCTTTGGTTTGACCTTTCCATTTTACCCGAATTCACCTCACACTTGCGAAAACTTATATAACATACGGTTTTGAGAATTGGACCAATCAAAAAGCTGTTTGAGCGGAACGTGGCTTATACGAGCCTTGAGCGTTAATCTGAATTTCTGGTCGTGAGTAACTAGCGTGCGAACTAATACTCAGTTTTTGTTTTTTTTAAGTTGGGTTAGTATGAGAGTATGAGAGTACGAGCGGAATTCGGGTAAAGCGAACCACTTCCGAAAATCTAACCAAAGCAGTATAAACTTCATTTGATTCTGTGGTCAATTTTACATAAATACAGTGCAAATGAGGATAATAGTGATGGGTTCAATTCTCAAAACCGTATGTTATATAAGTTTTCTCAAGTATGAGGGAAATTCGGGTAAAATGGACCACTTCCGAAGGTCAAACCAAAGCACTATAATCTTCATTCGATTCTGCGGACAATTTTACATAAGAACAGTGCAAATGAGGGTTATATTGTATATCAATGTATAAAACTAAATGACATATGAGTTTGAGGTATAATCATGGGGAGAATCGGGCAAAATGGACCACTTCCCGTGTCGTGCGGTGGCTGGAACCATCGCCAATCGATTTCTCGTGATTTTTTACACTATAAATGCTCATCCTAAGGAACTGAAACTAGCGGCCATAAAAGATCCGTTTTTTGGCTAGTTTTTGCCCACCGTGCATTGTACGAAAACAATACAAAGAACTACAAATATTTTGTTACATATTAGAAAGAAACGTATCCCTCGAGGTTGCATGAATGACTGACAGATCTTTTATATCGACTTAAAAATAATTAGAAAAAAAAACGCAATCATGTGAAGTTGTCCAGCATTTTTTTCTATGATTCTGACATGGGATTCATACCTATATTTTTAGAAACAGTTGTTACTCAATCCATGGTTGATCTCAATAGGTGATGGTGACTCGTGAGATGATGTTTGAATAATGAGTGTGAAGTTATAACTCTCAACAGCGCTTTAATTTTTATTTTGGTGTAGATGATCCCAGCAGCAACACCATCATGCATGAGTACGATAAAAAAGAAACAGCGATTGGCTGGGCTTCACGAAACAAATGTCTCGTATATTGTACGAAACATTTATAATGCTCTTTATCTGATGAAATAATATCATTACACCTTTTTGTATAATGATATTATTTCATCAGATAAAGAGCATTATAAATGTTTCGTACAATATACGAGACATTTGTTCTATGCACAAAATCCATGTCTACGAAACGAGTGAAAGCTTATTTACGAAAATAAATTTTCAGTGTAAATGTAAACAAAAAATCCATCTTCAGCATTCGAAACCTAATGCTGATGAGAAGAGCTGTGATAGTACTTGGTAGATGAACTTACTACCCAGGTAACCAATATGCAGATCCAAAGCGTCTTTACGGCTGCCTATCAAGCATTTAAGTCGCCGTAAATGCAACATAAATGCCACTTTTGGCCCAATGTACGGCTGCTTTACTGCAATGCTATGATAATGCTTAATTAATGTTGTTTTGCATTCGAAATGCTTATTACAGGCTACAAGCATTTGAATAGCATTTGAAATGCAGCTTTACAACCGATAGCTTTCAAGATTAAGATGCTGATATAATGCTAATATAATTCTTGCATCTGAAATGCAAACTTAGGGTTGATTTATTGATATGCTAACCCAAGTAACAAATTCAATTTTAAGGTACACTTGAAGAAGTTTTCAAGACTCATTTGATAAAACCACGCATAAAACTAGATACTCTACATAACATCGATAAAACAGCCATAAAACTCTCTTAAGTTCCAAAAGGCCCATACATCAGGAGGTTTTCAAGACTATTTCCCAAGGTTCGCTTAAAACTTGATAGTTCTATCGGTACATACTTGTAATGACATTCAAGACACACTTAAAACTATGATAAAACTACCTTAAGTTTTGATAGTTTTATGATTTTCCTCTTTAGGAACACTTCCAGTCCGTCACAAATATGCTTCGAAGATTCAATTTTTCGATTCGTTCTGCTGAATGGGGACTTTTTTCGTTTATAGTTGAGTGGAAGCTACCCAGAAAACCACAAGTCGTATAACAATGTTCAAATTGTATTCCTATATTTTTAGTCAAAATCGCAATTCATTGTGGCCTTTATCGTATTATGTTTAAGTTAAATCGTAAAAAGTGCAAATATTCGACTTATATACGATGTGTCATTTATTCATCGTACTGCGTCACAAACTAAATCGTATATACATCGTTAACCCTTTTAAACTGAATTTGTTATTACATATTAAATCGCATACGATATCAACTCAACTCGTTTAAGAAAACAGTCGAATTTGCACGTATATGGCCTCCACTTTTGCATGTATAAGCCATATTTTTGCCGTCTATACGATTTGTTTACTTACATATATGTTTGTATATCATAAAAACAACTTGTAATATACGTGCATTTTGGTTGTCTGGGTACTATATTTCTCTTCCAAAGTGGATACGTATGTAAATTAATTGTAAAATTGACCATTTAATTGACCATCTGTTTTTTGCCTGCAATTGATGAATTTTTCATGCGACATTCAGTTTATTGGTGTTTTATAACATAAAAGTTCGAAAATTTTAATGCGCCTCTGAATTATTGCTAGAACATTAACTTATTTAAAAATAAAAAATAAATAGTTGAAAATTCAACTATTAGGTGACAAGGCTGATAAATTGTTAGATCTTGAATAAATTGTGTCTACAATCCATTTTAAGTTTCAAATGTATTTGAAACAGCATTGTTTATTCGTACCATTGGAAAAATGAGAGTATTGTTGCATACTTATGAAAATGGCTACCATTCCGAGGGAATCCAGAATAGCCACGCTCGCCATTTTTTCAATGGTTTTATCTAAAACTACTATAAAACGCAAATAAAACTTATATTTCTTGCACAAGGCTAACAAGATTTTTTGAGGAGCGTGATAAGTTCATCTTTATTTGTTCTACTCTTGAAAAAGATGAGTTACGCTTTAATAAAACTTGTTTGAATTGCTCAAAGTAAACAAATCTTTCGTAAGATAGCCATAAAATCAGTGTGAAAAAAGCACATCATAAACAAAGAAAATGTGAACGTGCAAATCAAAAGTACCTATGCATAATTGTTGTTCTTAGTCATAATTACAGCTTATAATTTATTGTTACGCTGGTGAAGTCGATAAAAAAAAAATAACTTGAATATGCTAACAATGGTTTTGGGAAGAATAACAGATAATAATATTGCCTCGATAGCGGAAACATCAGTTGAGCGTCTTGAGAGGGGAATCAAGTATCTTATAAAATTACTTATAAGGTGAATTACACTTATAAATGATGTAGTTTTATGGAGGTCTCTTCAAGTGTTCTTGTTCAAGTGTTCTTCAAGTGTTCACTCTTAAGAACTGTTAATCAATTAAAACCACCTTAACTTGGAAAATGCCCTGATAAAACCAGATGATCTCTATAATGCTTTAATAAAACTGCCATAAAACATGAATAAAACCAATTTGCGTTTGAATTGTTACTTGGAAATGCTTATTGGTTACCTGGGTAGGCCACTGCTATTCTTGAATAGATTCTTGATTGCCGAGACTGATAACACAACTTTAGATTAGAAGCAAAAAAAATCGCCTTCAAAGTTCACGACTCGCATCTGGCATTTCAATTATGAAGCAATGAATAAGTGTCATGAATTTACAAAACACGATAAGAGCTCGTTTCATGATTTCTAAATCATGAAAACAGTAACGGATTTCTTTCCGTTTAGACACAGTTATGTATGTAGACATTTGGCATGAAAATGGCACCTTTGTTTCCGTACGGCATGTTTACACATTATCTTCTTTGTGGAATAATTCCATCGAGCTGCCTAAATTAGTTCACTTATCAGTTTCCCCTTCTTATTTAACTTCATAACAAAGATTTTCAGCCCACACCAAGTTCATCTCTCACATGGTGGGCCCTTCCTTCAAACCGTGTTGCACTTGTAGGCACATTGTAATTTAATTACCGTTTACAAGCAGTAAATCGCTACCACCCGATCTCCGCCCAATTATAGTTTTATGAGCTGTTTTCACCCGTCATTCAGCAGTATAAGGGAGCAAATAAATTCATGAAAGTACACAACCCTTTGCGCCCACCACCATAAAAGGAGGAGAGAGCCAAGGGCATTGGCTAATTACTGGTATACGAAAAGTTGGAACTCTATCGGTGCGCGCGTTAGTTTTCGGAGCGCTTTCAAAACACCCCTGGAATCGACACTCGGCGAAACCGAAATAACCGAAGTGCCAACTTTTGTTCTGTTGCATATTGTTGGTTGAGGCGTCTAGTCT
Organism: Aedes japonicus; assembly: GCA_034211315.2. Lineage (NCBI taxonomy): Eukaryota > Metazoa > Arthropoda > Insecta > Diptera > Culicidae > Aedes > Aedes japonicus. Next base: position 23,995 of record JASCZW010010328.1, read on the forward strand.
AGTTGCTATGAGCCACGGATCAACTGAGCATCTGTCACGTGCCAGAGGTTGCCACAACAACAACAACAACAACACAAGTAGAACCAGCCCGCGCATATCGAGTCCAAATTGGTTTGTTGTTGTTCAAGGGGTTGAAATGCGTGTTTCTATTGAGAAATTCTACCCGAAAGACAACATGGCACATGATCAAAATGTGCGCAATGATAGTAAACATGCTTGTTGAATCAGCAGTCTGGATGTACATAGATCTTGTTTCAGACTTTCGAATCGAATCGAATCGAATCCATAGCTATAGGAATACAATCAGCCAACATGACAACACGTACGTGAACAGTTGTATACTGAACACTTCGTGGCATCTTCTACGCTCATTCATACATGTATCCGCTAACTCATTGATATAATTTTTCAAGTACAACTTCGACTAACACTACGGCCCCCCGTGCCTATTTGTTAATGATGCGCGGCAAACAATCACCATCAACAAACACCGAAGGGATTGAACTCTACGCAAATAAGCTTGAGATGGAAAACACCTACTGGAGCGCGGCGTCTTTACTGTTCACTGCCGCTGCCAGCTAACAAACGAGTGTGATGATTAGTGGGTGCACGTGCGTGCGAAAACTTTGCGGTTTGGGCTCGAAATGAGCAAAATGAAACTGTTTACGTTAATCTCTTTTACGGTCCGCAGGCCCGAAAGTAAGTTTACAAGACGAGGTGCGTTTGATAATGGTTTGTCTAATTTGGAATGTGTGTGCATTGCTAATTTATAGGTGAACAATTATATTTGTACAAAATAATTCATTTTTCGCGCTTGGTATCATGAGAGCGAAACTACAATGATCGAATTCTGTTCATAGATTTTTTTTACTATCCTAGCAGCTAGAACAATAGGGGAATTTACTGACACTGTAAACAGATTGGGACACTGTATATAGATTGGACAACGCAAAATCATACAATCTGCCAACCCTGAAAAATGTCATAAATGTCATAAACATCGTTTTCAGGGGGGCAATCATTAAGGATTTCGCTGTAGCTCACATGGATTTCAGTATCAATGTGATTAATGTATGGCTAGGATGAATGCATCAACCTGTTCTTTCTAACATTCAACACTTTCAAATGTGCGCATCGTGACGTCATTATAGGATACGAAGCGAGGCTGAAATAGCTAGTAGATTTGTTCTGCCATGCCTGTCGTGCCTTGACATTGATTGATTTGTTTTGATGGGATGTCCGTTTTTTTTACAAAATCGTAGGAAACAAGAAAAGTTTTTGTAATTCATAATTTTTCCAAATCTTATCGATGTTTGATATTAGCGGCGCATTAAAAACAATATAAAAAAAACCGTTTTTACTTCGGTTTGACGTAGAGTGCTTGTTTTGCATTATAAATGGTGCCGGAAACGAAAAGTTCGTCTTATTTGAAATAATGCAATGCTCAATTCCGTCGTGCTTCGGTAATTCTACAGGAATTCGGGTTTCTCGTCACCGGTGAATGCAACATAATACTATTCAACGAACTGCGAGTACAATGATAATATTTACAGATTTCCACGGGATCCAGTTCAGAGACTTCGATGGCAATGGGCATTATCGTCGATATGCCATTTTATACCAGAAACTTTCACAAACGGAAAAAACACTAGATCACAGCCCCGGATATCTTCAAGGCATTTCCGAGAACAAGATTTTTATTTCGTTGGAGGAAAAAAAAGGCTGAAATGTAGCGCTGTACCAAGCTTAAATGTGAGTACCCTCGAAATTCTTATCACCGGTAAGGAAAAAATTGTCACTCAGACGATGTTGCAGGAAAACTTTGATCATTCAAGCTCCAGTAAGCGTCTAAAGGCGGATAGGGCTCCGCTTTCAGAGCTATTACGGAATGTTTCACAATCTTCAACACGTCAGCAGTTATCAATGAATAACGTGGATAACTCTATGGTTCCAATGCAGCCATCGACAGATATTCACAAAATCGATGAAACTGAATGGAAAAGAACGACGAGCATCGTGTCATTGGATCAGGCCCCCACATTTCGAAGTCGATGTCCAAAATCCAACACCTGCAACCGATCCAGGGGCGAAACTTGAAAAGAAACAGAAAGTGTACGCGGCCACTCATTGGTTAAATTTGTATTAACTAGGCACTATTCTTTTCAGCTTCCGTTAAGAACGTTGATCAGTTGTCCATAAATGAGTCTAGACAAGCTCTTTGGGTAGTTCAGAAGCAACTTAAATCATCCCAGCAGAACATTAAAAAATCCAGCAGCGGAACCTGCGACTCAAAAAGAAGAATAAATCCTTGCAGGCTGTGATGAATGAGCTACAGGCCAAAGAACTAATATCTGACAAAGGACAGTTAATGCTTCAGGTATTTTTATTCTAATTAAAAACATTCTAGCGTTAGGAATCATAAGGGCTAAAAGCTGCTTATACGGCTTTAACTAACTAACTAATACAACGATTTATCACACGGAAAAAATTGAGGAAATTGGTTTACTTAGTTGAAATATTGTAACCAGAAAATTGAAGAAAATCAATCGTCACGAATAGGCCTTTATAATTTTAAAAGCAAGAATATATTACCTTATCGCTTGTTTTATTTTATCATCCAGGCATACAGTCTAGACTCTGAGCTTCAAAAAGAACTGGATTGGTCGTTACGGACAGCCCTACGGTACAGCACTTCAATCTTTCGCTACCACACTATTGTATTACTCGCCAAAGGCTTACCGGTATGTACGAGAGCAGTTCGATAAGAAACTTCCACACGAGAACACCGTGGCACGATGGTACAGACGTGTGGGTGGAAGTCCTGGCATAACAGATGAGGCTTTGGAAGTTTTAGAAACGAAAGCAGAGGAACGTGAGATGAACGGCCATCAACTTTTTGTTGCATTATGCATGGACGAAATGGCCATCCGTCAAAACGTGCAATTCAGCACGTCGACTCGAAAAATTTATGGTGGCGTAGATTACGGAGGTATGCTACCTGACAAAGAAGCGAATAGTGATGACGTAACGCCCGCAATGGAATCCCTTGTATTCGTTGTAATCGGGATCGACGAAAACTTTAAAATACCTGTAGCGTACTTTTTCTCGGATGGACTTAACGCAGCTGAGAAAAAAAATATTGTTTCAAATGTCCTCAACGCTTTGGAACAAGCGAAAGTAAAAGTCATCGGCTTCACGTTCGACGGAACTAGAGCAAATATTTCGACAGAAGAGTATTTTGGTTGCCACCTACTCATTAACAACCAACCTTTAGTCACTCATGTCAAGCACCCATCGGGAGATTATAACGTGTACGTTATACTTGATGGATGCCATATGATGAAGATAGCAAGAAATCATTTTGCAACCCAAAAGTCCTTGCATACAATGCATGGAATAGAAGAGTGGTGTTATATCGAGAAACTCAATGCATTGCAAAACTTGAGAGCAGTATCGTTAGTTCCAAGACTTACAAATAAACATGTCTACTTCACGAATCAGAAGATGAAGGTCTCCTTAGCAGTGCAGACTTTAAGTAAATCTGTAGCTGATGCCTTGGAATCATTGCATGCTACCAACTCAGATTTTGCCGGTGTTCTACCTACAGTAGAGTTCATTTCCGTATTCAATAGTCTTTTTGATTTTTTGAACAGCAAAGATTTAAGTGCCCAAGGATTCAAACAACCGTTGACTGAGAACAATTTTGACAACTTTGAAGCACTATTAAAATATTTCGAAAACTACATTCGTAACATAAAACTGACTTCCGGTGAGGACATTTTCCGTAGTAAATGGAGAACGGGATTTCTAGGTTTTCTCGTAGGCGTGAAAAGTTTCTGCCTAATGTTTCTTGAATATGTACGTGACAAGAAAATTTTGCATAGTATTCCAACCTACAGATTTCCACAAGATCACGTGGAGACATTTTTTGGAGCTATTCGCACTAAATGCGGCTGTAACAATAATTCTACTGTAAGCCAGTTCATTGCTGCGTATAAACGCCTTTTGACTCATAATAACATTAGACTGTCTGACAAAACGAATTGCCATGATTTCAAGGAGACCATAATGATAACTGCAAGTGAAGCGAAGAACATTAATTCTTCTAAAACTGCTCAAAGTCAAAAGTCATCGGACCTCAATCAAAAATTGCATAGCAAGTTGCTTGACGATAAACCAAAAGTGCAAAATGCTTTTAATTATACGTTTATAGCCTCGGCAGTTCAAAAAGCAGCAAACGAAGTTCAAAAAGAAGTTGTGAAAAAGACAAGTTGTCAAATGTGCGTTCAAACAGTATTACTTGCTACTAACGCTGAATTGTGTAACAAAGACATTTTGACAGTCTGTAAAAGAGCACATTTGGAATTCAAAATTTTAGTTGGCTCGAAGTCAAATCTAGATGTTTGCAGATACTACATATTACTTATCGATTGCACTCTATCTAGAATACGAACTGATCATCCTGGATTGTTTAATGACTTAGGTGAAACATGTATAGACCATCGTATTGGGATGATTAAACTTATCATTGACTTGTATCTTAAGATTCGTATGAATAATTATACAAAATCTATGATTCCATTCAAAAAACCAATACGCAGCACTTGTACTAAACAAATTCTTTTCAAAGGTCAATAGTTGTAACTTACTTGTTAGGAATAAGGCACTACACGCTACGAGATGGAGTTTTATTTCAATAAAATACAAAATGTTGTTAACTTAAAATAAGCGCATGATTTATTGAGTTTTGCTAAAAAAAACAGCAGCTTTTATTGAAAGGTCAATGAAGTATACTTCTACCTTTTAAAACCATTAAGGGCCTAACTACGATATTCGTAGCCAACAGTGACATTCGTTCATGAGATATGATCACCCAAGGTTATCACCAGTGGTGCCATCATACGCCATTTCTGGTTTGTATCCTCACCAAGAGTGTCGATCGCTGCCTGGAATTTGCGTGTGTTAAGGTTGTTCTTCCGCACGCAAGAACATCACTGGCTGGACAAAATATGAAAGGCATCGGGAAGAACATACGATATTCATGCACTCAATTAATTGTTAAGCTTATGGCAACTGACATGATCACAGAGTTAATTCTCCGATCCGATGTAATCTGCCATAGAAGATTGAGCATCTGTTTCTATATTTCTTAGGTGTTCATCGGTCATACACAGACTGGAAGTAGCGTTGAACAGGAACCGGGATAGTTTTTCAAGCCACTGAAGGGAGAGAAAAGACTACAATTTCATCTAGTTTTAAGTGCGTTTATACCGTAAGAAAACGAAAATAAATGTGCAAATGTGATCTGCATATTACCTGAGTTCACATCTGCAGACATCTTGACGTGTAAATGTCTGGCCTAACGCCGTCTAGCGTAAACTCCAGCGAATACTTCGAAAATCAATCACATTAATTACATTTAAATTGCCATTCTGCTACCTGATAATTTTCTAACAGCAGAAGCAAATCAAAATAAACAAAGAACAGATGTTATGTCAGATGTCCAAAAATGTCAAAATCATGTGAACTATGGTGCATATGTATGTGGTTGACAGCGATGCAGCCCCCCTGGTCGTTTTCGTTTGTTTACATTTATTTGTTCCGTGATTCTCTTTTGATTCGACCGAATTATCCTGAATGGCTTGAAGGTGTTTTTATAGTGCGTCAAACTTCTCAAGTAAGTGTGACTATTAGATATAGGCAGTCTCTTTTTTATTCAGCTATTGTTCCATTTGAACTGCGTGTGAAAAAAGTGTTTTATTGCAGGTATTAAAACTGACGCATTTTCGAGTGCATGAAAAAAATTATTTAAAAAAAATGGCTCACAATGGCTTTACGACCCTGCTTTGTATAATGAGGGAAGGTCCATTTATTATGTCACGCGAGTAAGGGGTAGGGGGATTGAAGAAAACGTGGCGATCAGTGCCATGAGAATTTGGTGATCCATAAAAAAACGTGACAAGGGGGAGGGGGTTAAAAAAAGTCAATTGTGCACGTGACAGTAGTGTGGACGTTCCCCTGATCTACCAAGATTGAATCAATTGAGTCGTAATAATGCGAAGAGAAAACCAATGAAAAGAAATTGATCTCGGCAGTTACGTACTTATAATGCTGAGCACGAGATCATGTTGGACTAGCACATGAACGTATCCTTAAAGTAACTCAGCTACACACTCAAGATTGTTTTATAGAAATCTGTAAAGTTTTACGAATTCTCAACAGCTGAACGTTCGGTAATCTGGTTGTAACGGATTTCGGTAAATTTTACCGAAAATCCGTTGGTTTTTTCTGGACTGTCTGCGAAGATCTCGCCGAAATCCGTAAGGCGAATCGGATTGCAGGGCGTTCAGCGCTGTTGGGAATTCCGGTGGAAACTTTGCAGATTTCTGTAAAAAAAATCTGGGTGTTGTAGGTATTCAAATCTTAACCATAATTGTTCTGGATGGATTGTTCTATCTACTGTTGTGCTAGGGGTCTGTAAATTTCAGGGACGAATGACCCGAAGGGTTGAAGCCCCTCTCAAAAATAATAGAAGAAGAAGACGAAGAAGGGTCTTGGGAAATTTCCATTTTAAAATTTTGAAATACGATGTCTCTTAATAAAGGGTGAGTCTATAATTATTGCCACACTTTCAAATTTGCTGAAACTGTTTTGATTCTTGACCGAAATTAACCAAATTTTGCCCAGTTTCTCTCTAGAGTTTGTAGTTTACATCCTCTTAGGGCATCTGCAACGGTGGTCCAAATCGTGGATGGGATGCACTGGTAGTGTAAATTTTGTTTTAAATCAGATCTATTTTGCATCATTTTAAATCTGGTATATATTTTGATCTAATCTTAGAGCAATTTGGAACAAAACAAATATCGTTCCAAAACACTACACGCTGCTTGATAATACCAATTAATGATTAAATTTTTAGCTTTGAGCCGAAAAGTGGCCGTGTTTGGTACCGGACAAAAAGTGGTGTTTCTCGACTCGGATGCTGATAAGAAGTGTATCGAATATAAGCTATCCACATACATTTGCGTTGTGCGCATGTATTTGTGATGGTTTTTCATGCTCTGAACACTGCATGCTGTGCGTTTGACTGTCAGCTTTCTTTTGTTTACTTGTTTGTGCGGTTCAAGTTCTTCGTTTTCAAAATGTCGCGGAAGTGAAAATTAAGGTTCTGGACACATGGCTAAGTGAGAAGGGTATTACTATGCGAAAATTGGCGAAGCGGTTTGGAATTCATCATGCGAGTGTTAAAACCATCATTAATAAGTTTGGGGAACACTATTCTTTGGATGAGCTACCAGGAAGAGGCAGAAAACCCGGTTTTTCCAACCCGAAACTGGAGCAGAAAGTGGTATCTCTAATCATGAAGAACAAATCAATGTCAATACGTGATTTGGCCAAAAAAGCAGGAACGAGTGTCGGAATGATCCAGCGTATCAAGAGGCGAAACCACCTGAAGACCTACAAGAAGCAGAAAATCTCGAAACAAAGTGCAGAACAGAAGAAGCGAGCAGCAACAAGGGCCCGGAAATTGTATTCGCGTCTTTTGCAGCGTCCGGATGCATGCGTTTTGATGGACGATGAGACCTATGTGAAGGAGGACTCAAAAACCCTTCCAGGTCCACAATACTTTACTGCCGTCGTTGGGGAGGATATGAGCGATGCGGACAGGTCGATTCAGTGGAGAATTCGGTCGAAAGGTACTGGTATGGCAAGCAATATGTTTCTGTGGTTTGAAGTCAACCATTTTTTACACTACCGGAACTATAAATGCGGAAATCTATCGATCTGAGTGTCTCCAGAAGAGATTGTTGCCTTTATATAAGAAGCATAGTACACCTCCACTGTTTTGGCCGGATTTAGCGTCGGCTCACTATGCCAAAACCACTCTCAATTGGCTCGCGGAAAAGGGTATAGATTTCGTTGAGAAAAATATCAATCCAGCAAATTGCCCTCAGCTTCGACCCATCGAACGTTACTGGGCAATCGTGAAGAGGAGTCTTCAAGAAGACTGGTAAGGCAGCTGAGAGCATGCAGGAGTTCAAAAAATTTGAGCTCAAGCGTCAAAAATGCGATGCAACACTTGTCCGGAACTTGATGAAGAGCATTCGATCCAAAGTTCGAAAATTCGTGAAGGAATAACTTCAAATTTCATCCGGTCTTCATTATGTTCAAGTTTAACCTCGTTCATTAATGGATCAATTTTTGTGCGAATAAAATATCAGCTTTCAAACTACAATTTGGAAAGAAAGTTTGTGGATAGCTTATTTTCGATACTTACATAAATATATACACTATTATAAAAATATTTCATGGGAATGGGAGGGACCATCAGGATGGGGAGAGTGGGAATGCCAACTCCCCATTGCTAACAGTTTGTGAATACAGGCGGGCTTCTTGCTACACTGCCGCGTTGGGGCATCCTCGTTAGAGATGGCTTTTTTTCCTCTGTCTCAGGACACTATAGCCACTGCGACCAGTAATTAGATCTATTGCAGTACACTTCCAGGGACCGTCATTTAGTGGGGGTCAGCCACCTGCATCACTGTGAAACAATCGAGTGTGTCCGGATAGTTGCTACAGCTGTCAGTTGTGTTGTTTTTTGGCAATGAATCAGGACATATGAAGAGTTTCTGCTATTGACACCCTTTGAGGGAGTGAGAGCGCTCTTCAAAGGCACGCCCCTCTATCGGTCAAAGTCAGATTCGACACGCAAAAAGCAAACTATGACCCGGATACTGACCATGCGTCAGAACCCTGGTCATAACCCATTTCCAAACTATAGAACATCGACGAGACAATGAGTGCCTGCACAAATGAAGACTAATCGCATGTTTTACTTGTTCTAAAGCTCCAAATCCTCCGCACCGAGTTGCAAGAAACGAAGTGTTGTCACTTTCTACAAGACATACAATGTAATACGGACTAAGATATGTTCCTTTGACTACAAAAAACAAATATGTTCCCTAGTTTGAATTAATTCGGACTAGGGTTCGGTGGTAGATCTGATACCTCGTAACGCACCACGAAAAGGTGATCTACCAGCGTTACGGGTCTGTTAGATGGCTTGCTCTTCTGACCAATTGTTCAATCTTGTTGTTGGAAGGAGATTCTTTCTGTCCACCGTGGATGCGTTGCTGAGTGGTGGCGTGCCATATCAGATCCACCCAACCCGTTGTTGGCTCCTCTGTACAATGCGCCTGATTAGGATAATCAGTGGTTATTAAAGCTTGATCAAGTCTATCAGCGAGGAGAGCTCACTGCTTTCGGACTTAGTTTCCGTGCTACAATGGGTGGTAGTACATATCATATTAAAGTTCACATAAAGTCGAACATTTTAGTTAAAACAGAATACTTTTTGTTAATGTATATCCAAAACATGCGCAATAGTCTATGTTCCAAATCTAACTGGGCCACACCTTATATTCCGGCTATTCAGTAATTTCATATGCACACTAGCGCTACGTAGTGACATAATTCTAAACTTTTAAGTTTACCAGACCTTGACCTGCTTAACAACCTTGCTGAATAAAATAACTTTTACGGTGAAGTCGGATTAAAACACTTTCTTCGGCAAAGTTGCTGGTTAAACGCCAAAAAATTAAAAAAAAAATGTTCCTGGAGCATTAACATTTAAGCTGAGGCAGTTATTAGAGTGGTTCTCAAAACATATCAAATTTTTGATGCCGATTTGAGAAGAAAAATGCAAATCGCCGGAGGTCTAGAAACGATTTTCGGTTGTTTTTGGACCCAATTTAAAGGAAACTGGCTTGGAGCTCTGGGTCTCAAGACTGTTTTTTCGGATTTTGTCGACCAGTGACTAATTATGAAAGATGCGTATTTGCAGTACATCGTTTTTTTTTGCTACAACAGATTTATCAACTTCTATAAGAATTTATTGAACTCAGATTCTTTAATAAATAATTATGTTTTCAACTACAAAATATGTTTAGCACAACATAATATTTGAATTGAATCAATCAAAATCAATCCACAAATATTTTTGATTTTAGATGAAATATCATTGATTGATATATACTTTTTTCTCCGTGTATATGCAATCATTTGCCACCAGTGTAAAACTTCATCAAACAAATTTGATCAACGTTGGTCAAACAATCGATTTATATATTTGGCCAAACTATTTCGAGTCAAATATTTGCCAAAAATAATCAAAGTGTGTACACGCTTTTTATAAATTACTCAAAATTGAGTACGATTGACTCAAATTCGTTTTTGGATTGTTTGGATTGTTTAGAAATAGCATGTAGTGCGGACTAACAACTTTACAAACAGCATTATTTGGCAAAACTTAACGAAACAAATATTTGGCGTATTGTCAAACAGTGTGATATTAGCTTAAGAACCCTTCCAAACATGATTCATACCTTCACAGTTCACTTTATGATCAACAGCTCAATCCACAATCATGGAGAGTCATCTTGCAAGATTGCACGAATATAAAATTACAAATTGCTTCGCCTACGCAAAGCTCACACCAAGAGTATGTACAGCTTTTTTTATCAGCCACAGACAGTGATGGTAGTGATGGTGGTGGTGGTACAGCGGGTAAGGTAAATAGAAATATGTGAGATGATAACAGGAAAACATCGTCCTCTCCGGCCGAGTAAAGCTATGCGATTCACAGCCAAACCATACAGCAATTGTTTTTATCTCAAACCATTGCCTCCATTTGTTCATCATACTAGTAGGTACTTGCCTATTCTTGGCAAGACAAAAACGAAAAAAAAAAGTACAGATTGTACCCGTATAATAGAGCAACGGTGATTAAAATCATCGGATGGGGAGGTGACACACAAGTCTTATACTATGATTTGGATCTGTATAACCTTCCACGCATGGCTGTCGGTCGATGATGATTATGGCCACCGGGTCAGGTGACTCCAACTCAACTGTGCGGTTACCACTTACCTTTAAGGTTTCTTGAGCATCTGCACCCACCAATCGAAGGCGACAGAGATCAGTGTGCTGTGATGGAAACGTGATTTACTACTGCTGTTGCCCCGAGCGATGTATTGTTGATAGATTTTGCCTTTGTTCCAAATTCACTGACGTAACCCTCAAACGATTTCTCTTATCACGGCTCCTTGATGGTTGTTGTACAATCAATCGACCGACCAGAGGGATTGCAATCACCTTAATTTTTCGTTGTGACTCAATTTGACCACTACTGCAGCTTCTGATTCAAATTAATGCACAGGTTAGAACTTTTTCCTCAAATCACAATTCACTAGCTTCGGTTGCTCTATTTGCACAAGCAGCGCTTTTCTTTTCTTGCTACACCGACAGGGCACTGTAAGCATCTTCACCGGCAGAATAGATTCAATTCTAAAACAGAACATCCATTGTCATCAAGCAAAGTGACGAACCAATTTTTGCATCCTCTACCGAAACAATCCCATCAACGCCGTCCTGAAACTTACTAAGAGAGTTACTAAATAAGCACGACCGACCAGCTCGAGTGTTTAAGCGCAATTAAAATCTGAACCGTTTCGCGAAACAATACACTACCAGTGCCTGCAGTGAACTACTAACTAGGTGCCGTCTACTACCGACGATCGGCGGCACACACCACCTTAATTACCACCCGATGAAGGGCTCTTTCTCCGCTGCTCAACCTGATGCGGCGATGTGCTCTTTTTTCTCCTCTCACCGAGCGCATCATCGCACGACCACACGAGCTGCTGTCGTCGGCGCACCGCAGGGAAAACAAGAGAAAAAAATAGCCACTCAAGGGAAGCCCACCAGCTGGATGCGGAATTGTTTTTGCTTATCAGTGCAGCCTTTCGACAATCGTTATTCGCCAATACAACCGAAACAATTGATTGCAACGTTATAAACGGCCCATGAAGAAGTGAAAAAATAGAACTAATATTCCATCAATGTCTTTGGCCGTATTGGACGCTGCAGAAGAGCAAACCTCTGGGCAACGGCTAATTGAGACTGCACTTGGGGCCGTATTTGGATCTCGAAACGAAAGACTTTTGTACGAACGCTTGTGAGAAAAAGTTCTTCGTTTCAGTTTTAAAATAAGGCCCTGGTTCCAGGACTTGTCTGTTTAATTACATATGGGTTCATTCCATATCAAGTGACCGGAGACATGCATTGACCCTCTTCGATTCGAACCAAAATTGGGTGATATTACTTGTTCTGAGGCTATTAATCAAAAATCCAAAGTTTTTAGACCAATCGGTGAACCCTCAGCCCATGAAGGCTGCCCCATTTTTTGAGATTTTGAAAAATCAATATATTGTTTATTAAATATCTCAATGAATAAAAGAGCTACAAACAATGTTAAATACTTTTCTTAACGGAAATAAATGTTATTTTTTAATTAATTAATTTTCTACCAAATAAGTATTTGTTATATTTTTTCAGTGTTGCCAACATTGTTATTTTTGTGGTTGAAATATTCAATTGCATTTTTCTCAAAATGCCCCCACTTTTTTTTCATTTTTTATGGCTCCATTGTGTTCAGCAGAGTTTTTTAACTAAGAAACACTTATCGATACAAAACAATTTGCTCCGTCATGGAGATATTGATTTTTAAACATTTCATGTTTTATAATCAATGCATTAAAATTCAAAAATAGTGTTTCTGAGCTCGAAATACTCTTCATAAAACAGCAGTGGCATCGAGCATCAGCAAATCTGACTGCCAAATGTTTTTTTGCTTCTTGCAACGTCGTGATGCCACAAACATCATTCCGGTTGCCGAATTACAGCGTGCCCAATCATCATCAATTTGGAGTTTGTATGGTAGTTCCTTGAAGACTCAGCTCTCGTCGCCAATCGCTTTAGAAGTTCCACCTAATCCATTGCCGGACCCCTACCGCATGCCGTTGCAAAAAGTGCCACATCCAGCTGGAACTTCAAAGTAAGTTCTCGACGGTACAGTAAATTCAAGATGTTAAACCCGTTTTTCGTAGCATCGTGAACCCGCACCGTCAGAGAACTAATAAATTTTTTGTCAGCTTAGTCGGCTGGAGATTTAAGGAATTCCTGTGAATTTCTTCTGGAAAGCGATAAAAGGCTGCTGTGTTGTGATCCGAGGGATCCGAAATGATAACACAATTCAATCGGGAACAATATTTCCCTTGCTGCGAGAAATAGGCAGCAAATGGGTGAACGGTTGCTTAAGAATTGTTGTGGTGGACCCCGACACTATCCCGAAAAGCAAATGAAAAGTTTTGCGTTGGTGTTAGTGATTTCCACCATCCTTAGCCAAGTGCATCTATCTTGCATAGTT
>JASCZW010010329.1:0-37313 GCA_034211315.2 Aedes japonicus
GCCTTCGATTGATGGTGCTCCTCAACACTCGCCGGTGGTTGACGTAAACAAACCACAAAACAGCTGTGGGTTACTGCTCGACCCGGCAAATTTCGTACACACAGTTCAGGGTTCTTTTCTTCCCTTACAATTAACACTCACGAATTACAAACACGACTAACAGTTTATTTCACTAATAATACAACATTTATTCCTTAATTAACAACACATAAAACATTTATTCTAACGTAAAAATCCTAACACTTAACGGCTAACACATAATCGAATTATAAATTTTCTACCCGCGCGCGGCCTCCACACACGATCGGTGGTCTGTTGATATCTGCCTTCGAAAATCCACTTTGGTCATCAGCTGACTGCTGTCGCCTGTGCGATGTTTCCGATCGGGTCCATGAGTGACCACTCATGATCGCCGCAGTTCTCACTCTCGCTGGACATCGGCAGCCTCGTCGATGCCGATAGAAACAAACAGCAACGCACGATTCAAGCGCTCTCCATCAGCCTGATCGGTGACCTATATTCTGCTCCGTATAGTGTTTCTGCAAAGTAGGTCACAATTGTGCATCGCAAAAACGGGGATGTAGCCAGGAGGGGCTACATCCAAACATCCTCACCCACCCTGAAATAGTCGATTTCTGAAAAGAAAAAATCCTCTTCTATGGGAATAGGAAAGGGAAGGGTGTGGATCTATGCTGATGGTTCAATTGCTTAATTTGCTCAAGGTCGTGAGTAGGTTGCAAACATAATTTATCTACAGGACGTCTTATCAACCCGGTTGCAGTTTTAACTGTTATAACAGTTCATCGGTTTCTGTATGTAGTTCAACTACGCCCCATTCGCCAACTCATCAGTGGCAGATTAACAAATTTGCCGGCGGTTGGCACGGATATTTCCTTTATCAGTGCCTTCCAACTATCAGCGAAAACTTCCTGTTAAACACATCGAACGTGAATTCTGCCATCTTAAGCTCCTGCGTTGACTCCGCTGAAATTCTTTCCCTTGAATAAAAACAGCCATATCGTTGTTTTCCGAATATGATTGCGATACGACGCAAACGTTCTCCAGTTCCAATCGGTGAATTCCGTGTTCAACGAAGCAGAGCAAACCGCTGTTCGTCGTGCCTTGTCCGTAGCCTCTTCCGATACAAATTGGCTAAGTGATGCTAGCCAACAATCCGGAGGTTCCTTCAACCAGTCTGGCCACTCCCACCAGAAGGTGTTATTGACAATGTCACTTGGCGAAATTTCTCTAGAAATCAAATTAGCTGGTTTTTGTTTGCCTGACACGTGCCTCCATTCGGATGGATCAGCTGTACGCTGAATTCTTGACACCCGATTCGCGACAAAAATTTTCCATACATTTGGAAAGGCTCGTATCCACTGCAAAATACAAATTGAGTCCCTCCAAAAATATGCAGAAGCCGGAATCCTCGTGAAATCTAGAATCCACTCGTGCATTAGCGCCCTCAGTAGTGTACCACACCGTTTTAACCTTAGAATCGACTGTGTCTGCAATGGTGCCACCTTGGATTTCGACGACACCAGTCGAACTATGAGTTTTCCTTCCGAATCCTGGCTTCTTACATAGACACATCCTCCATATGCCTTACTTGAAGCGTCGGAAAAGCTGTGAAGCTCGAACAACTTCGCTTTAGGTACAATAATGCACCGATCGATACGGATATCGTTGAATAAAGGAAGCTCAACATAGTAATTCCTCCACACATCACCCACCGTCGAAGGCTGATCCCAGTCCAATGGTTTGTTGTTTCCGTTCCTGATCATCCATAGAAGCTGCATTATGATTTTAGCTGTTGTGATTGCAGCACCCAGTAGTCCTAGCAGATCAAATAGACTGGCGATCACCAGAAGAACCTGTCGTTGGGTTGGCTTGTTGCCTGTGTTACATTCCGGGATGGTGCATTGAAACCTTAGTTGATCGGTGTTGGGTATCCAAGTCAACTCTAAAGTTTCAACAGCCGGATCAGGGTCTAGATTAATCTCTTCCAATACTTGAATCGCCAGACAGTCCTTGAAAACACCTGCCAATACCGATGGATGATTTGGTGTCCATTTGCGAAGTTTGAAGCCTCCCTTGGAAGTTATCCAGTTGAGTTGCTCACATGACTTCCATGCAGCTGCTACCGTATCCGCTCCAGTGATAGCGCCGTCCATATACGTATCCTCCGTGGCCGTACTTGCAGCTATTTGGTAGTCTTCTCCTCATCCAATGCAATCCAATGTATCGTTCCGTACGTAACAGTAGTCAGTTCGGACACGTCCTTCGGATCCCCCGTATCAAAGTGCCATAGAATGCATTGAAGCGGCCTGTCTTTTTGTAGCGCCAAGATTTGCCGAAACGTTTTCTCTACTTCTGTCACCAGCATGATTTCCCTTAGACAACGCTGTAACAGAATCGATCGTAAGTTCTCTCGTACAATCGGTCCATCCAACAGAGCATCGTTGAGCGAAACACCAGATGACGTTGTGCACGATGTGTTGAACACCACACGAGCCTTGGTGGCAGTTCTGGATTTCTTAGTGACGGAATGATGTGGCAGATAGCAACCTTTTGCGTGATCAGCCGTATTCTCAATCCTCGTCATATGCCCCAATTGGATGTATTCCATCATTAGCTTCTGGTACTGTTTTCGCAGATCAACATGCCTCGCCAATTTACGTTCCGTGCCTTGAAGCCGCCGGAATGCGATGTCCCTTGACTCGCCCATCCGGGAAATTGCCTCTTGATCCTTCGGCAACGAAACAGAATACCAACCGTCGGATTCCCTGTGAACCGACTTCCGAAAGATGTCCTCACATTTTCTGTCATCCAACGACAGAACCTTGGAACAACCAACCTCTTCGCTAGCCCAAGACCGTGTGACTAGCTTCTCTAGCGCTTGTGTAGTTGCCGTACTACAATTGATGCTAAGGCCTTCATTTGGATTCAGCAGACCTCCGCAGACGACCCAACCAAACACTGACTCGTTTAGTGTTGGTAATTGATCTCCGAGTGGGATTCTTCGACCAGGTTCGAAGAAATCAAAAAAAGATTCGATGCCCAATACCATACCCACTGAGCTTGGATTGAAAAACGTGGGATCTGCTAGCTTGATCCCGTTGGGCACCGACCAGCCTTGGGTATTCACCCTTGCCGTGGGTAAATTCACTGTAACCCTTGGGAGAACCAGAAACTTCATGTTCTGCGAGAAAGCCGTTACTCGCGAACGAACCATCGCTGAAATCTGGGTTTTAACCTTTGTACCTGCTTGACCAATACCGAGCACCGAAAGGTCCACCTTCCTTCGGTGCGTCTTCATCCGTTGACTCAACCGTTCAGCGATAAAATTGCTCTCGGAACCGGAATCCAAAAGAGCACGAGCCGGGAACTGACTACCCTCGTCATCTTCCACGATGACGACCGCAGTAGCCAGCAAAACCTTGGAGGAGAACTGTTGAGTGGATCCGGAGACTATTATTTCGGTGGCTGCCATATTGACCACCTGAGAGGACAATGGATTTGGTGCTTCACTAGATTCCGTTTGTGAAGGAGAATCGTTGTTTCCAGTCATAGCTGAGATCTTCGCCGATCTGCGCTTCTCCTGTTTAAAGCACACCAAAGTATGGTGCCGATCCTTGCAGCTACGACAGAAGTATTTGGAGCAGCATTCGCTTGCTAGATGTCCAGATCTGAAGCAGTTCCTGCATAGATTGTTTGACCTCAAAACTGCTTCTCTTTCACGCACCGACAACCGTTGAAAGGAAGAACACAAGTAAAGTGGATGGTTCTGCTCACACAGTGCACATCGTCCTCCAGACGATTGCACAGAACCGTAGCTGGCCTTCACAGCTGCCGATTTCTGCCTCGTCGGTTGTTGAAATGGATGAGAAATCTTATTTTCTGACGCCCTTATTGGTAGTGACTCCAGAACCCGCATCCTACGGTGCAAGAAATCCGAAAGATCTGCTAGCGTGTCTTGGTCCTTGGTCGAAGAATGCTCCTCCCAACCTCGGCGAGTTACCGGATCCAATCGGGTTGTGATCAAGTTGACGAGCAACAAATCCTTATATTCCTCGGGTTTGATCACCTGGTCCAAGATCTGCACAACTCTCTCAAATCCATCGGTCAGAATATGCAGATCAGCTACTGATTCCTTGGACATAGTTGGCAAGTTGAACAATGCCTGTACCTGCCGTTTTCTCAATTGCTTGCTGTTATCGAACCGCTTTAACAGCATGTCCCACGCTATCTGGTAGTTAGCCTTCGTGATCTTTAACGAATCGATCAGGCTCTTGGGTTCTCCCTGTAAGCATCCTTTAAGATAGTGGAATTTTTCTACTTCCGGCAGATCTATCTTCCGATGGATGAGTGAAGTGAACAGATCACGAAAACTGATCCATTCATCGATGTCCCCGTTGAAAACCTGGAGCTTGATCTGGGGTAAACGCACATGATCAAGAGTTCCTTGCCCATGAATCGCCGTTTCATTAGCTCGCATGGAATGTTCAACTTCCTCTGGGTCCTGCAGTTCCTTGGCCCTATCCATCAAGAACGCCTTGCAATTATAATATTTGCCACTATAAGCTAACCTAGCCTTATCAACCACCTGATCCTCATCCTCGAAATCGTTATGAGCATGAACTTCTACCAAAAACTCCTCATATTTCTCCCACAACTCATCAATCCTTTGTAACCGGACTTTGACCTGACTTGCTGTTGTAGTACTCGGAAAATCGTCCACGAAATTCCAAATATCGTCCAAGGAGGTTTGGATGTTCTTAAGCTGGACCATCAACAGCTTGAGGGATGGCGGCTTCTTGTCCCGGGAGGGTGCCATGGTTGATATACGTCAGCGAACCGATAAATACAAGAATTGAATGGTGTAGAGATCTGAATGTCCAAGGCTTCGGTGGGCATATACTGTTGAAGCCTACCTGAGAGAACAAATGCTACACCAAGATCCACTACAACCAGTCAACGAAGTTGTAGAAATGCTTGTTGTGACGCCAAAGATCTTTGCAGCTCAACTTATTATCGTTCGGTTGATGGGGAGAGAAGAGGTAAACCCAACTGTAGTATCCAAAAAACTTGCTTCGGAGGACATATACCGTTGTAGCTCACCTATGAGAACAAACAGCAGCAGCTTCCTCCGTTTCAAACTCGTTTAGATTGATCAGCTAGGCAAATATTAACAAATCAACTCGTCAGCACAGTTAAAAGTGGGATCCAAAGAAGAAGGAGGAATGCATGTAGTATCCAAATATAAACTTCGGCAGAACATATACTGTTCAACTAACCCGTGGAACCAGTAGCGGCACCAATCCAAATGAAAAAACGACCCGGAATACGTCCAAAAGCATCCAATTTTTGCAGCAAAAGAGACAATTGTTCTGATGACGAACAGTTTTGCTCAGGGATTGCGTGGTAAATGAGTCGAAGAGGATACAAAATTCATTTAAAAATGTGTATTTTATCTGAAGTCCCGCTTCGGAGACATATACATTCTTAGCACTCACCACAGAGAAAATACACCAATGCCGCCTCTTCTTGTCCGTGCCAATTCCCTTCCTTGCATATGATCACACTCGGTTGGCTCTGATGCACTGCCACTAACGATGCTAGGATGTTGTCCGTCCTTGTCTTCACGGCGTCGTCCGCCTCGGTTAATATTAGGAAATGATCCAAAGAAAACGTCGAAATACATGCATTAGTATTGCGAAAACACTAGCTTAGGCTGAACATACACTGATCTATAAATATATTTACCTGGGAAAGTAAATCCGATACTGGATCAGTTGTCCAAGCCTGCAATAAATCCGATGCCTACGGGATGTAGCAAGCCCAATATGTCAATCTAATCCACCGACGTCCAATGCCTTTGGCGCGCAATACTCCAATTCAAGCAGTCCGACCGAATACCAAAATAAATGTGGAAAACCGTGTGTTAGGATTATGCTGTTTTCCTAGCTTCGAAAGGACATATAGGTTTTTGTTCCAACTCACCTATGGAAACAATCCAGCCGATGGATGCCCAGTCGAAGCTACACAGAGAAAAGGATCCTTTATCCTGGATGTCCTTTGTGCCGCAGTGTTGCAATGGCGCGATCCAATTATGCACCAATGTAATTAGCCGTTGTTCGCGAGGAATATGGCGCTATCCTTTTGAGCACCGTCCGTGATGGCGCTAAACAAAGCCTGCCTCAGGCTGCGCCTAGTGTGTCGGAATCAGCCCAACTGATCCTGTCCGCATCCAACTCCAAATCCGATCCTGATCCGGTTCGAAGGACCAAAAATGTTGGGGAACAAATTTACCTCCGCCTTCGATTGATGGTGCTCCTCAACACTCGCCGGTGGTTGACGTAAACAAACCACAAAACAGCTGTGGGTTACTGCTCGACCCGGCAAATTTACACACAGTTTAGGGTTCTTTCTTTTCCTTCCAACTAACACTCACGTATAAACACGACTAACAGTTTATTTCACTAATAATACAACATTTATTCCTTAATTAACAACACATAAAACATTTATTCTAACGTAAAAATCCTAACACTTAACGGCTAACACATAATCGAATTATAAATTTTCTATCCGCGCGCGGCCTCCACACACGATCGGTGGTCTGTTGATATCTGCCTTCGAAAATCCACTTTGGTCATCAGCTGACTGCTGTCGCCTGTGCGATGTTTCCGATCGGGTCCATGAGTGACCACTCATGATCGCCGCAGTTCTCACTCTCGCTGGACATCGGCAGCCTCGTCGATGCCGATAGAAACAAACAGCAACGCACGATTCAAGCGCTCTCCATCAGCCTGATCGGTGACCTATATTCTGCTCCGTATAGTGTTTCTGCAAAGTAGGTCACAATTGTGCATCGCAAAAACGGGGATGTAGCCAGGAGGGGCTACATCCAAACACCATTTAAAGCTATATTCGCTATACGCAGCATCAAATTTCACACACAAATTAAAATTGAACTACTTTATCACACCTCAATGATTTTAACATATGATCAATCGACTATTCCATTTAAAAAAATTAAAATTTCTACTATGTAGGTTTTGTTGCTTAGGATTTGGTTTGGATAATTCCTCCGGAAAATTTAAAACCCATACTCACATATTTCCATTGAAAACTTTATCAATATCAAAATTTTGCTATGTAATGAAAAAATTAGGCCATATGTCCTATGTTCCCAACATAGGATGAAAAAATTATATCATTTTTGTTTGTGAACAGTTGATTTATTACGCGTGATTATTTTCTGAACATATGTCTAGAATGCATTACTAGGCCCCTTGCTCTGAACTGGCCGGCTTGACGTGCCGCAAGCTACACAGAAAAAAAAGCGTTCCCGAAAATGAAAACGGACCGTGAACTAGATCACGTTTTCAGGATTTTTCCCTCTAAATGCTATTTAGTTCATGATTACGTGATCCTGTTCACGGTGTATTTTTGCTTGTTCTCGAATTCATGACTGCAGTTCACGGATCTAGGCACGGATTGTTTTCCGTGTAAGAGTCAGTTCCATTGTGGTTATATTACATCAATTAGTTCTTCCACTATAGCAGCAGCATATCGAAATTGTAGATAGACTATTCTTTATGCGGTATATAATTTCAGGTCACCCATGGAGTTCCCAAGTATTGTAAAATGTATTAATTTTTTTTTTCGTTTTGATACGTTGTCTAAGGTTCGTAGTGGATGCGCGGGACTGTCTACTATTGCAGCAGGACCACAATCTGTAGACATGTAAATATAATGTAATTGTTATTATCATTTTATATTTTAACATCCATTCAGTATATTATCCATGCTTCATAGGTCATTTTCAGCTTTACATTTTTTGTTTGTTTTTTTTTCTATTTTTGTAGAAAGGATCATATATATAAATTCGATCAAAAAAAATTTCTCATGAACTCCATAAGCCTCCTTTATGCTTCAGTGATCTTCTAGAGAACCCTTTTATGGTCTTCTCAGGGGCAAGTCACTCTGCCACTTTGTGTGAACACTCTTAAAAACACAATTTGCCACACTTCAAACACACTCGCAAACCACATTGAATATAAATTCATATCTGGCACCACTTACACGAATCGATTGATTGTTTTTGTTTCTCTCTCGCTTGCACTAATGTAATTCAAATGATGCATAAGGAGCGTGTATTTAACGTCTAAACCGTCCATGGTGGCCAATAAGCATAAATTTTCGATTGTAGTTTCTGAAACACAAAAACACCTTCTGCCACCCCAGAAACACATTCGTACACGATCAACACAAACACATCGTGTCGGAGTTACTCACCCCCTGGGTCTTCTGGTATATTTAACTATATTTAATATATTAAGATATAACTAGCCGAAGCCGCTACAAGCATTGTTTTTCGGGGCGTCTGTTTTTCGGAATGAGTTTTGTTAAAATATTTTCGATTGCTTATTTGTGACATTTCTAGTGTAAAGTTCTATAGATGTTGGCAATCTACCATAACTTTCGCATAAACTTATGCAAACTAGTGAAATATATATTCACATGTTTGGTTCAAACTTGTGTTTCATTTGTCCTCCTATTCAGAGGGGAGAGGTCTCAAACCACCATAAAAATATTGTTTGCCTTCAAAAACCTCAACATACCAAATATGATTGCAGTTACTTGATTGGTTCTCAACTAATGCAGGCATTTGTGTTTCATTTCTATGAGAGCCCCTCCCTACCTTCCAGAGGGGGGGGGAGGTATTTCGAACCACTATAGAAAACACCTGTCTCAGTAAACCCCCACCTGCCAAATTTGGTTCTTTTTGCTTGGGTTACGAAGAAATTTATGTCTTTCATTTGTTTGGGTGCCTCCTATTACAGCAGGAGGGTTGTTCAAACCATCATAAGAAGTTTCCCGGCCCAAAAAACCTTGCATACTAATTTTCATAACAGAAGAAAAATTCTCATGTTAAGTTGAAATTTGTGTTTCATTGGTATGAGCGCCCCCTCTTTCGGAGAGGGGAGGCACCTCTAGCTACCAGATAAACATTCCTTGCCAAAACTTTCAACGTCCCAAATTTGGTTCCATTTACTTGATTAGTTCTCGAGTTATGAAAAAAATTGTGTTTCATTTGTATGTGAACCTCCCTTTCATAGACGGAAGAGGCCACGGACAACCTAAAAAGCATTTCTTGCCTTCAAAAATTTCCACGCGCTCAATTTGGTTCCATTTGCTTGATAAGTTCTCAATTTATGCAAAACAAATTTGTTTCATTTGTATAAGAGCCATCCCTTCCTGAAAGGGGCGGTGTCTCAGACTACTATAGAAACATTTCTTGTCTCCAAAAATCCCCACATGCCAAATTTGGTTCTATTTTCTTGATTAGTTCTCGAGTTATGCAGAAATTTGTGTTTCATTTGTATGGGAGCCCAAACCCCCCCTCCCCCTCCTCCCCCCCTCCCATCGCTTTTAGACGGGAGAGGAGTCTAGAGCCATCATTAGAACCTTTTCCAGTTTCCAAAACCCCTGCATACACATTTTCATAACAGTAGGAAAATTTCTCATGATTGGTTTAAATTAGTGTTTCATTTATATGAGCCTCCCCTACCCCTTTACCAGTAAGAGGAGGGATCTCGAACCACCGTAGAAACCTTTCTTGCCTCCAAAATCCCCACATGCCAAATTTGGTTCCATTTGCTTTCTTAGTTCTAGAGTTATGCAGAAAGTTCAGTTTCATTTGTATGAGAGCCTCCCCCCCTTTCAGAGAAAGGAGGGGTCTCTCACTATCTCAATAACCTTCCCCGGTCTTAAGAACTCCTCCATACAAAATTTTACGCCGATCGGTTCAGTAGTGTCCGTCTAAGGTTCAGACAGACAGAGAGACAGAAATTTATTTTTATATATAGAGTTAAAAAAAAAACTCTTGAACACATTCTCTTTTGCTAAATTTGACGTGAGTTGCGTCCACGCAACCAATAACACCCGAAGATCCTGAAGAATCTCTTATATGCCGACGCTGAATGGTTTTATATTCCGGACATTCCTCATCACTTTCTGTGTCAAATCATAATTCGACTATCATGGTAAGTTTAAACCGGTCTTAGTTGTAAACTGATAGCACTAAATAAACAGAAAATAAAACAAACTAATCGGTTAACTATGCAAATAAAATGCATATTCTAATTCTTTATTGGCTATGTTGCGGTGATATTTCTTTAAACTATTTGGAACAACTTGATTTTACTGCACACTTACACTTTCAATTTTTTGCACTTCATGGTTCTCAAAAATTGCTTTTTCCTTCGGGGAAATGGTTTTTCCTGGTACAAGGGTGAAATAGAATCGTTCTTTATAAACAGCAACATGACTGGGTGGGCGAAGTTTCTGTCAAAAATGATCGATTGCCGGTGATTATTCCTCCGGACATTTCTCGTACACTTCAACAATTATTTTGCTTCTATGCACTTAATTTCTGATGATCCAAAATTGGGTTTCAAAGGCCAAAAGTAATCGATGTGCTTCGAATCTGTGTGGTAAGAAAAATCAAGAATGTTTCATATCAACCGCAAAATCGTATCAAGCTGCATACCTTTATTCCAGTAGGTGGACTTCGTTAGCCTAGAAGTAGTGTTCTGAGAATATAATCCATTCCATCACTAGAAACTTATTTTTAGAACTTTAATTGAATTAAATATTTGTCAGCAAAACCAACTTCATGCATGCGCCCATTTGGAAATTCTCTTTGGTTTGACATTTCAAGTCATGAACACAGCCTTGCTCACGGTTCATCTGTTCGTCACCATGGAATGAACGCGTCACTTCACCGTCACCCGACTCTCGGAATTGGGTGAGAATTGTCATGTGACACCGAAGTGACAAATCTCACTTGTATCGACGTGACTGTCGGAATAACCACCACTTTCTTGACTCGACAGTAACAATACTTGACTTAGTGTCGAATCTAGATGCTCAACTAGACTTCTATAATTGACCCCTGTGAATGAGGTTTGATGTTAAAATCATGCTTAAATGACAGGAAAAAAGGTCGAATTTTAATTTTTATTTCAGACATTAGAAACGACAGATATAGTGCTTCACTTTGTCTTGAAATTTAATTCGTTTCGAAGCACCATCAAATAAAATCTTTTGCGTCCTGAGTTTTATCTAACATATACTTTTCTAACCAGCTACTATTCTAAAACTGTAATTACCATGAACGTGTCATTCACCTATGCTCACAAAAAAATAACTGCTCAGGACTACCGAGCACTGCCCTCGACAACCCCATACGGATGATGGGACAAATAACGGCCACCACCGCAACAGCGTCGACAGACACATTTTATTTCAATATCCTGGCCATGTATCCTGTGGACCTTACAAACTTAAAACTAAAAAAAAATCACTATGAAATAGTTTGCAATCACCAAAACATCAACCGCATCATGTTGTTTGCGGTCTTTCAATGCCAGAGACTCGATAATCAGAATGTGGTTCACAGTGCGGGTTCGGATGGCAGTGCGGTCCCATTCATTCCGTTTCATCAACTCTGTTCTACTGGATTCCCTTCGAAGACCACCGCCCCCGAGTGATTCTGTGTGAATGTGGACGGTCACTAGCAATTTCGGATGCATTCTGTCCAGTTTCCACCAGATAGGATCGTTTATACATTTGTACAATTTTTGATCTCATTGCTTCCATTTGACGTTGAGGGATTGCATCGGTCTGCATTGAAATGAAAAGTGAAAGAGTTTGCTCTGCGCTGCTAGTTGTCATTTCCATGCCTAGACTGGAGCTCTTACCACAGGAGAACGGACAGTTCGGGTCCAGATTCCGTTAAGGGTAATATTGGAGAGAAGTTGTTTTCTGAACGAGCAATAGAGACTCGCCTCGGGGTTGCCTTTTAGCGGAGGTTTTTTGTTTTGGTTGAACGGCAAATGTCATAAACATTCGAATTGAAAGCTAATGCAATGTCATTTGACATGCCACGTTTGCGGATATGAAATGAATCTCGATTGGTCAGTTTAATGGTTTCCGAACGTCGATTTCTATCAATCATTTGCACTTTGGCATAGTGGCAAGCCTCCTCCTAGTTTCCGATAGTGATTCCACGAATATTAGCTAATTGTTGTCATCAAGCTGTAGTGCCATCGATCTTTGTCTTTTCCGGCCTAATTCGTTGAATCCATTAATGTGATCACTGTAAGACTCATTTATTATCCGAAAGCCTTGAGCACGTGCTGAGAAAAGGTCAATCGCATTTTATGTGTGTAATGGGCTTACTAGAACGAGCAAATAAAAACAGCATGAAACAATACACCCTTCACCAACGGGTTCATCCTCCGTCAGTAAATGCCGGAATGACAGACTTGAATTCGTGTATGGAGATAAGCAGAGGCGTCTGACAACTGGTGCTCCTGCTATCCAGTTGACACGTGTATAACCTCTATGTGGAATAAGGCTTGAATAGAGGAGAGGGGATGGAATACAGTAATACCTGGAATACAGCAGTGGTTGATAATTGAGCTGATGTTTTTTTTTAATGTGATAAGAGTTTACCTATAATAAATGTCTACCTCAAAACCACTGGGAAATAGCGAATGGATGCTGGTACTGCAACTCCAACTGCACTATTTGCGTTATTGCTTTACGTGTTTCGTTCCGCTGGGTCGTTAACAGTTGTTTCATCAGCAAAGCCTACTGTGTTGATGGACAGGTATGTAATGTCCTGAGAGAAGAACAATGCCTTTAATGAACATGCTGTCATACTCAAGGCACATGATACTTCGGTTATGTTATTCAGGAAAATCTTAAGTTACAGATGGCGAACGCATTGAACATATAAAAATTTTCATTTGTATATTGTAGAATCTGGTTCGAACGCGTATACCTACATTTATTTCGTATCTGTTTCATATCCAA
The DNA here is from genome assembly GCA_034211315.2 of Aedes japonicus. Classification (NCBI taxonomy): domain Eukaryota; kingdom Metazoa; phylum Arthropoda; class Insecta; order Diptera; family Culicidae; genus Aedes; species Aedes japonicus. The sequence continues at coordinate 12,895 of JASCZW010010329.1, forward strand.
ACCACAGTAGGGTGACGATGCTATGGTCTATGGAGTTACAATACGGATGCATAATTAGCATAATAAACAAATGCTTTTGGTGAACAAACATTGGTTTTAGTGATCTAATGGAACAGGGATGGATAATGCTTTCTATACAGATATGTGGTTTTGAGTTAGAAAATATTGGACTTGTTTACACGTCCATGGAACGAGCTCATGACGAATAGAACAATGCGACTGGTTTGATTTGCTGAATACACATAATATGTGAGTAGAGACAGTGTTGGATAGACGAGTGCTGATTGTATAGTTTACAAATGTAAATATTTTCATATCTTTGGCGTAGTTCTTTCTTTTTGTATTTCAATCTTATTGCTTACCACAATAAGCTGATGCAGTTCAGTTGTTAAGGAGGCCTGAGAGTTGTTTGAGTCGTTTTTTGACTCATTTTCACGAACTTTTGTTTAAAGAAGGAAATCAGAATAGGTTACAACATATGTTACAAATGGCGGACATTTGAACTCCAACTATATTTTTTAAAACAAATATTCAATCTTCTCCCTCTCGTCGAATATGTGATCTGATCGCAAAGGATGGGCCTACGCTTTCAGCACTTTTCTACAATGACTATAGAATTTAACTTAATAACGCTGAAGACAAAAACTGACTAAGCCAGACAGAGTGATAGGTCAATCAAACAAGATAAGACGAGGTATGCACCGATGATTCTCAGAGCACATAAGAACTACCCAAGTCCCATTGCCAAAACCATCCAGATTTATTAAGTTTTATTGAAGTTTTTTGAAAGCCGATTGAAATGAATTTGGTTTTATTATGACACCTGGAGCTGCCAAAAGGGAATATTTAAGACAGGTTTATGAGAATCTACAAAGCTTGTTTACAACGATCTTGTTTTCTCAAATTCTTGTTGCACCTAACAAAAGTTTTATTTCGACCTTTTAACTCATTTTGAAATATGGTTTATATTGTCTTATAATGGTCAGTGATAAAAGCATTTTAAACCGATATTGCTTACAGTAAAGACTGTCCACGTTAAATTTCGGACAAAAAAATATTAGTGGCAAAAAAATATTACGCATAATCTAAAAAAACCGATGTTTGATTCACATTCATAGAGTTATATGTACAGTTACCACAAAAAAAAAATGCCCACCTACCGCAGTTTCACCTTTTTGTGCAGCAAACTGTGAAATAAGTGAAAGATTCTAAGTTTTGTTGTTTTGATGGCATATTTATTTTGTTCTTTTCTTGTCTGGTACATAAAAAAACACTTGTCCTACAAATTAATTTTTTTCTTTAAGAAAGATCAAACGATAGTAGAAATTATGCATGTCGAAATAAAGTGCCCATTTCTTCTTTTTTAAAATAAAAACAAGTTGTAGATCCAGTCTGTTGAGTGATCAGTAGTTTATGTGTCCTCCCTGGCCTTCAACATTTTTTGCAAACGTTTCGGCATAATCTCCATCAGATTCTTCAGGTGTTGTGGGTCAAGATCTTCCCAGGCGTTCTCAAGAGGTAACTTGTTGGTAACTCCTGTTTTATCAACTCGTGAATCCAAGATAACCCACAGATTCTCTATTGGGTTCATTCCATGGGTTTAATACGGCAGGCACGGAAGAATGCCTTTGACTTCTTCGCGGTATGTTTTGGGTCATTCCCTTGCTGGAACACAAATTTGTTTTCCAGTCCAGTTTTAACCAACGAAACTTCCAAATTCTCACACAATTTGTCGATGTAGGAATCTGCTGTCATAATACCATCGATTTTTACCAAAGCACCAACACCCGCCCAAGAAAAACACCCCCACACCATCACGCTCCCTCCACCATGCTTATCTGTGCCCTGGGTATGTCGATCATGAAGTGCCTCTCCAGGTCTACGCCATAAACGAGCTCGTTTTTTGCTGTTGAACAACTCGAATTTGGACTCATCAGTCCACAAAACAGTCTTCCAATATTCTAAAGGTTTATCAGAATGTTCCCGAGCAAATTTGAGTCGTTTCGCTTTGTTGACTTTGCTAATAAAAGGCAACTTCTTACAAAACCTGCTCTTCATACCGTGTTCAGCGATCCTTCTGCGTATAGTACTGTCCGAGATCGTTTGTTGAATCACTTCCTTGATCTCCCTGAGGATAACTTTCGAATTTTTCTTAATTTCGCGAATGATTCTGGCATCTGTTTGGGGATCTGTTCTACGTTTCCTTCCCCTTCCTGGGCGATCAGCTACTGAACCATAGGTTTTGTACTTTGCGAAAAGTTTGGTAACCGCTGCTTTGCTGTATCCATACTTTTCACCAATCTTGCGATGCGATTTACCTTTCTCGATGCCACGAATAACACATTTTCGGATCTGCAAGGGAATAGATTTGCTTGCCACCGTATTATCCATGGTTATTTAGATAACTCGCACTGAATCTTTCTGACCGACAACTGAAATCCGTAAGAAGGTCAACAAACACTTGGAAACGTCAAATAAATTGAATACGAGGGGCGTTTGGATGTAAAAATTACATACACATAATATATTTCAATTGGGCACTTTTACTATGACCCACCAAATTTACCCCACGTATGGTTCAAAAAATAATTTTGCAAAAATGTGTATTATCCATTGCAAAAATTCACATGCATCTTTAAAATAATAAGATTATCATGCTTAGAAAAATATATGAATACGATATCATGAGTTTTTCAATGACTTGAGAGATGAAGCGTGTTCATGAAGCATGTTCATTATTTTGGCGGTGATTGCACATAAGCAACAGTTGATTAAGATTTTAATCCTTCATTCTGTAAAATTCTTAAACTTTACGTGGTACATGTGCCATCTGGATCCGTACGGAATACTCAGATACACCCGTCGCTACTATTCTCCTCATTTTTTTGAAATCATCGGTACTTTTTACTTTCTTCATAGTTTCCAAGAGTTTTCGCTGAGCTAGAGCCCAGAATTTCTCTGTTGGGCGGGTTTCTAGTCAGTTTGGAGGATTGGCTGTTTCTGGTACCTATTTGAATTCTTGTATCTTATACCAAATCAAATACTGCTTCGAAAATTTGGACACCTTCTTTGTCCGGAAATGCTACACAACAGCGTTCCTTTGCATTGTGGTGTTAAAAGCTAGACCCGGAAGCTGTTTAAAGTCTTCGAGTACGTATGTTGGTTGTCCATTATGATACAAAAAAAATGTTTGCGAAAAACGGTGCAAAGCTCTTTAGCACGATTTTTTGCTGTGAAATTTTGCTTGTCATCACGGTTGGGCACCTTTTTGTCGTTGTATGCCTTCAGTCCTTGCCTCTGCCTCATTTTATGTACGTATGATTTTGACTTCTGAACTTTGCGAGCCACATTTTGCACAGAAATATTGCGATTGCGATCTCAATAATGGCTACCACCTTCATGTCCACTTTTCGGTAGCATACTTTTCGATTTGTTCCACTTCCAACCAGTCAACCCACCGTAAAGCGCTTGTCAAATGATTTGCAAACACAAAACACTGTACTCTTCGTTAGTGGAGAGTTTCAGATTTTATTTAAGTGAAACGTTTCAGGGATCCGGGAAATAAATAAAATTTTCACTGAAAAAAAGTGTCCCAAATCTAACGACTGTCCACGTATTGCTTGATGTATTGCTATCATCAAAAAACTAATGATGATTTAAAATGATTCTCCAAAAATATCTTCAAATGTTCAAATATTTCAATATTTTGTTTCAATTTGTCTTGAAACGGCCTAAAAACTTGACCAAATAGTTTTATAGTAGTCATTGCAAATTAATTGGCTTTTCTGCAAAACTTATTTTTTTATAATCGCCTGGCTTTACGGGAACCAGATGAATTGAAATGGTCATTGCTGATAATGTCTCTGAAAGAAATGAGTGTCTAACGGTGCCAAAAGAATTAAAATCGGTCAATAACAGCCAGAGTTATAATAATTTGAATTTGGTGGATTCCCGGGTACCCTGTCGATCACTTGAAACTTACAGGTGAAGGACGGACTTTTTAAACGTTAGATCTCAATGGTGCGTTTTCGACGATCACTAAAGTTTGGTTCGAGTACCATTGGATACATGCTCTTTCGCTCAATTTTCAAAAACATCTGTTAATTTTCCTACCTGCCGCACTCTGACGGAACTTTCAACACTTTCTCTTCACATCTTTCATTCTAGCCAAAAACATTGTTGTTCACTCTTGGTGCCTCATGGTGATGAGCGAACATCTCCTTCTACATCATACAAAGAGATTTTTATATATTTCCAGCCATATAAAATGTTCTATGTTCTCCAAATTGTGCTGGAGTTCAGATAGTTCGTTGCAATTAGTTCAACCAAGACTAATGTAATGTCCCTAACATTGTATAATATCTTTGCCGATCTATAGTACCGGTGCGCATCGTTTTCGACCCATTTTGATTTATATTTGTTGTTCTAGGTGCTCCAGGTCGTTGTGGAGTTCAAGTTAGCTTGTTCCTAATTGCTACGATTCCTATCAAACTAATTAATGCAGATACAGGAGAAGCTTTGTGGCATAGCCCTCTACACATTTCTGTAGACCCATAATTTTAATATTCGCTAAAGAGTATTCAACAATTATTCTTTATTTATTTATTAATTTATTCATTCAATAAATAAATAAATCAATAGATAAATAAATAAATAAATTATTCTTAATGAACAAGCGGCTGTGAAATCCCACATCAAAGGATTAGTGTTATTTGAAACATCAGTATACGATATTGACCTCCATGTATGTTTTGAGTTCCTTTTCAAAATACTCGATGGAAAAGCATGTACCACGTTGCCACACGAAAAAGCAGCAGCAAAATGTTACATATGTTGTACCACCCCAAATGACATGAACAATTCAAAAGTTGATCAAAAGCCAGAAAATACAGCCAACTTTAGATATGGGTTATCAGTTCTGCACTGTTGGATTAAGACGATTGAGTTTGTAATTAGCCTTGTCCTGTAAATCAAGTGTAAAAAATTTCGCCATGCCGCGGGTACATTATAATGTTTTCAAATGAAATATTTTCTTCAAAAAATTCAAACATATATTTTGTATTCAGTGATAAACTCGGTTTTTTTTAGTTAAAAATTAAAAATTAGAGTGCAACAAGTTAAAAATAATTTCAACCATGCAGGGACTATAGAACTCTTAATCACATTTTGTTAAATATTTATAATCACTATAATACATGCTGTCAATGAGTTTCTGTCATTTTTATAAGACCGAAAATAACTCTAGCGTACGTGCCCTTACAACAAAAATTTATCATCTCTTTTTTGATGTTTGCCATCATAATGTTTAGCTTTAATAATTAATTAAATAGCTTTAAAATTTTTGTTTCAAAGTAAACAATAAGAAAGCACACTGCTTTCTTATTGTTTACTTTGAAACAAAATTCTTTTTCATAATTTGCCATACCAATGAAAAGTTTTAATATCCCATGAACTACAAGCCAAATTACACCACGCAACTAAAGATTTGTATATCAACGCAATAACAAGCAGAAGCAAGTTCAGCATCATCATCAATACACAACTCCAAACCAAGCAAACAAACTGGGCTGGGCTGGGCTGTTTCGCCTCACTGTTACCATGATGATGTTTGCGCTTTTCTACTACACATAAACGAAATGGGCAGTTAGCAGTCTTGATAGAAACAACAGCTTCAAAATCCACCCACATCGTCAGTCGAGCATTCGGTGTCGCTATATAAATCTTCCCTCAGTCTGTCCACATCCCAAAAGTCCAATGTGCACGCTTTGTACAGAACAACCCTTTTCGAGAGTGCATCTTCTAATCCATCTGAACAACAGTGCAACTACGGCTCATATTTACGAGCTACTATCTCATGGGTTCTCCCTTAGCTCAGTCGGTGAGGGCGCAGCTACAAACCGACATCATGCTAAAGGTAGCCGAGTTCGATTTGCAGTCTGGTGGTGGAATTTTTCGTTTCTTGACTCTCCTGGCATAACCTATGATTGTTTTTGAAATACAATCTTACTAATGCCAAAATGGTACCTGTAACAAAAGCTATCAATTGTGGAATATATGTGAAGATGCATTTAGAACACTATATTGAGAATAACCAGTAAGCGAATTGTGAAAGCAATAAGCATGAAATGCTTAGAATGAAGAAGGTGGATGCTCGGTTCGGGAGATTCCTATAACAATTGTTCTTAAAATTGTAAAAAAAACGAGTTGAAAAATTGAAATTGAGGAGCATATTCTCACACGAGAGATAGTTCAAGGAAGGTTCCGGCCTCAAAACTAGTCGAATGAATACAGCTAACTTTTCATCACCAGAGTGACCGAAGTAGATTTTGGTCATCTGCATGGGAGAAGTGCTCGATCTGATTTCAATCCGGATAGAAAGAATGTTGAGTCGGATAAAGTAAACAAAGGACGAGTTCAGTGTGGTTCATAACTACCACCATCGTTATTCCAATTCAAGACCGAATACTTAAATCCTCGACACGTCGTCATTGTATACGAATAGATTGCACTGTACTGTCCGTGTAGGATAAGCATCCCGTTTTTCCTCTGTTTTCCTCACCGGCCAGATAGATGAAACTCCGGCAGCAGCTCACCACTGATTGTGGGAAACGTTTGTTTTCGTGCGATCGTGTTGAGTGGTAGTATCCTCTTACAGGAAAAAGCGTATTGTTTCATCTCTGTTGTATGCTCACTGAAACTTCGTGGGAGAGCGTAGTTCTACTTATGTTTCGATTCTGATGTGATTTCCAGCTATGTGTTACTTGTTATTTCTTCCTCTCGCTCTGTTTGGGATTGGATGGGGTTTTTACAACAGAAGCGCAGACCACTCGTGTATGTGGAATTGGAGTCGTTCTCATCGAAATAAATTGTAGATTACCACGGTATACGGAACAATATCCTAGTAAAAACCCAACCAGTGCATTATTAGCAGTTAATTACTAGAGTGTCCGGTGAAATACATTTAATGCGATAATTGACGTTTGTGTCGTTTTGCGACATGTTTCCAATATATATATTTTTTTCGAAAGGCAAGTACGTATCCCAGTTCAGACCAAGTGATGGTAGAATCGTTAACAACGTTATGTAGCTGAAATCTGCATACATCACGATTTCAATAAATTCAATATACAAAAAGATAAATCTTGATAATATTCTGAAGGATGATGTTACTGAATTGTTACATGACAATTAGTTTCTTAACAAAAAGAAAAATCACCCGGAAAAATAATTAATAGCTCATTATTTGCAAAGGCAATTGCAGCGATAAGTTGATAAAACCAACATTTTTTTGAGGAGTGAAACTACGGTCATTGCAGCCACTATAAATTGTAATGTTTTGAAATTGGATATATCTTCCCATCATCATGAGATCCTAGTGGAGGACAGCAATTTTTGCCTAGAACCAAAGATTTGAAAAGAAAGTTTTAAGTCCGTTGTAAAACGGCAGGTACATGAAATTAAATCCGAAGGATGTTGAAATTATGAACGGAGGGCATTTGTAAAGCAGTGTTTTGGAAGCTAGCAACTCCGCTCAATTTCAACTGCTTCTATTCAATTTCACAACAACAATTTTTATGGACCTATCTCTCACATCTTTCGTTCTGGCAGAAATTACTGTCCACTACTAGGATCTCGCGATAATGGAAAGATATTTCCAATTTTAAAATATTATAATTTTGCTATCGTAAAGTATGAATACAACAATACGGTACAACAAAAACAAAATTAGTTATGCACTTAAATCTTTAGACATTTGTTGCTGTAAAAGGGTGATACGTGGTCAAAAATTTGGTCAAGGGAAAACGCGTGTAAATCGGTGAAATCGTTTATTTAAAAAATCAAATTAAATTTCTTTTTCAAGTTCCAATTAGTTATAAAATTCAGGAAAAATATTCAGTTAGGCTTCCGCTTTCCAAATCCGAATTGCCGGGCCTTACGCTTGACCCCTCGCCATCAGATTTTTGTACAGCCACCTTGTCCACCTTCTTCGCCGCAGACCGCCTGGTTGCGCGAACTGCTGCTCGTCTTTAGCAGTTTTTTGGTCTTCTTTAGGTTCCGCCTTGACAACAGCCTCAGGCGCTTCTCAATTGGGCGGAGCTTGGCGTGTTGGGAGGTTCTTGTCGCTTGGGAACCACCCGCACGTTGCTGGCGGCAGTGCCACCCATGGCCTTTTTTACTTCTAGTGGCCAGATGCCAATCCGGCCAAACAGTACAGAACAACCGTGTTTCTTCGAGGAAGAGGCGGCAGACGTTTGCTCAAACACTCTTTCACGTAAATTTCTTGGTTGACAGTCGTCCCGGAAGCTATGAAAATGCTGCTTTTCAAGCCACCGGTACACTTGAAACTACCGGCAACTCTCTTTTGTCGTCTCAGCGGTCGCAAGTTTTCGATTTCCCCCCCGATCCAGAACTTCCTGGCTGTCGACAAACGTTCCCCAAACACTTTAATGACATTTGTATCGGTTGATTTGGCAACTTTTAGCGATTTTGCCAACTTTGTGTGCGAGTAGCTCCGATTTTCGCGATGCGTGATCAAAATTTTGATACGCTGCTCTTCTTGCTTGGACGGCATTTTGACAACTGAAGAGTGAATTCCAAAATCAAAATAGGAGCAACATTCTACACACACACACCTTCAAAATGAGGGGTGTTCAGGTTTTTTAAATGCAAAATTGAAAGAAATACGTCAAGTTGATATTGACCAAATTTTGACCGTATCGCCCTTTAAGAATACCTCATTCTGGTATTCTGGTATTTCTGCGGAATTTCAGAGTCTTTTTTAGATAAACCATTGTTTAATAAGGAATCGAGTTCGAATGGTATGAATAGATAAATTTTACATCGAAAAACTAAGGAATATAAACTAAAACTACACGTGATCACTTCTGAAATAATAAAATATGTTTTCTTTTCAAACCATCCTTAGTAAACGCGAGTGAATTTCCTTAGATTTCACTAAAAAGGTTATTCATTGACAGGTCTATTTCATCTGCGACATACGAACATCTTGAATGGCGAGTGCTTGACTCGAAATAAAAAAAATTACTTGATAAATTTATTCATTCGCTTCCATACCAATTTTTGCAACGAAAACACTTAGTGTTGTAGAACTCGATAGGCTAATTAGAGCTCGATTCAAAGTAAATCTGGACGCACGGTTTAATACACCACCGCGTCCCTGTTAGTTGGAACAAAAAACGTCTGACAGAAATTTGTTTCATTGACGAAGGAAATGGTGAAAAGTTTTTCTCCATTGATTGACGCATCTCGAAATTATGGATCATGGTATTTGAGAAAAGAAAATTAATTGTGCCTCAAAAATAGCACGAATGTTAAAATTCCCAAAGTCAACGGTGTTTCTTGTAAACAAACGTTTCAAGGATTGTTACTCTGCGTGTGGATTGAGCAGAGCGCATCTATCATAGAAGTGGCACTAGGGACATAGAGCTGAGGAGAAAGGGGTTGAGGTACGTGAAAGGCAACCCAGGTGTCTACATACATGATGTGGCAAAAAAAAATACGATTCCAACTTTTCCGCCGAGCGTAACATCCTTTCAAGAGAAGGATTTAAGTCTTTTGGTGGCAGTAAACATCGGTATCGCTTCCAGAAACAAAATTTAGTGGCCGAAAAGCGAGCATGATTACAATACGAACGAGTTTTGATGAAATTTGATGGCTGTATTTTTATGGATGACGAAACATATGTCAAAATGGATTACAAACAAATCCCCGTACGAAAATTTTACCTGGCAACTGATCGTGGGGATGATTTGATCGTTGGGATGAAACTGATAAGTTTGCTCAGAAACCAATAATTTGGTAAGGAATCTGCAGTTGTGACCTTAAAACCAAGGTTTTCATCGCACTTTGACGTCGAAGGTTTACATTAAAGAGTGTCTGAAAAGTGGATTTTACCCTTCATTCGGCAACACAAGACCAACGCACAATGATTCAGAATGCGAATTCAGCTGAAAGGATACATTTTCAGCCTAAATTTGAAGTTTTGGAGCAGAATGGTCGTCCAAAAATTTGTTTCTAATAACGAGGCGCTTTTTTGGTTTGAATTTAAACTAGGGTGGTCCTTATTTTCAGAGAAATCAAACATTTAACTTTTTTATTTGCAGAACTAAAGGCATATATTTTTCGTAAACGTTGAAGATTGAACCATTTTAAGCAACTTTGATAATAGAAATTTTTCTGTACCTTTTGATATGACTAAATTAGAGCATTTTACCTGCGTGGCTTAGGATGTCCCTGTAGAATAGAAATCAGTTATTTTGCTGTAACTTATTTATTTCCTATTTTTCAGCAAAGTTGTCTGGGCCTTGGTTTTAGAACAATAAACGTTACAACTTTTGGTGTGTCAAACAAATGTTATTATGGTTTTTGTTATGAAAATAGGCCTTCTTCAAATGTTTGTTTTTCTAGTTGGAGCAAATCAAAAAATAATTTCCTAACAACATTTTAAAGTATTTTAATTGTTGCATATGATGTCTGAAAACTGGTGAAAGCATAATTTTTTAATTGAGTAAAAAACATTTGAAATGGGCGTAATTTGATAAGAAAATCGTTAAATACTCGCTAACGCTAGGAGACATTGACAAGATTTAGACGTCAAAATTTTCATCTTTTCAAGTTATTAAAATCAAGTTGCCACTACTCTAAGGAATGAAAGGCTGAAACAATACCTTTTTGTTTGACGTTTTGATCAACCATACACGTTGTTTAATTCTTGAGTTATGATCACTTGAATGCTTCCAAATTTACTTCAAATCGGGGTTTACTTAGAAAATCCATCAAAAATTTCAACAATTCGTGCGTGACATATCAATTAGCTCTAAATACGATAAATTTGCCGCACGCGATTCGTTTACTTAATTTTGTCTGATTCAGCTTTGTTTGTTTTCTTCTTTCGTAAATATCATGGACTGTGAAATTTGTGCTATCGACACCTCTGTCGATTCAGTTATGTGGTCGTGTGTAGGGTGCCAGCGGAAATATCATCCGGCATGCATTGGTGTGACTGTCCAGCGGGGCTCACTACGGAGGAAGGACAGGAAGGTGGTGGACGTAAACTCATACGTACTACCGTGCTGCTACTCTTGTCAAGAATTTTTACACGCAAAGTTAGAATTCAATGCCCTCGTCGAGCAACAAAAACTTCTTGAGAAGCAATTAAATGCTAATACAGAGGTAATGCATCGATTTGCACTACATCAAGAAAAGCCGAGCATGGTCCAGGAAGCAATTGAAGGCCTAGAAATATCACTCACAAGCATAAAACATGATCTGGCCTTAATAAACAAAGGAAGTAGTCTATCTGGCAGTGTCGTTGCCATTAAAAATCACGTTACTTCGTTATTTGACACGTCGATGTCAGCAACGAAGGAAAATGTGCATACATCGATAAAAGCGTTGACTTCAGAATTATCAACTGACCTGCGCAATATAAACAATGAAATTAGTCAACTAAATCAATTGTCTTTAGATACAGCGGCTAGCTGCAATATGCATGCGAATTCTATGCTCGGGTTAGATATTATAGACGAACTAAAATCCTTATCGGCAAACATATCATCATCACGGAGTATTGTCCCTTTGCCTCCGCCAGACGATTCGTACCTCAGCTTGGAAACTGAACTAAGCGACAACTCTGGGTGGCGCCTACTCGGTACCAGGAAGGTATGGAGGGCAGACTGGACCGACTATGATGAGCGTAAACTACGTCGCCTAAAGCAACAAAAACTTGCCGACAAAGCGGCAAAACGCAGAAAGCAACAAAAAATAACAAAAATCAACTACAACTCTAACCAACATAATCCATGCGTGAACAACGTTCACTTCAACACCAACAACATAAATCGATACAACACGTTGGAAAAACCCATCAATGCTTATGATTCCAACAACGCCAACTACAACAACTCTAGCTATCTCAACTTCAGAAACCAGAACAGTTCAAATATCCTTCCGACTGATCGAGAGCTTCTCGCATCAGCAAGAGATCGTTTCTCCAAACCACCGGGTAATTATGTACCGCAGATTCAATTTACAAAAGGGGAAACCTTAAATCCGTATCCAACGAGCGTCCCTTCAAACTTATCTTGTATGGCCCATGCGAGCTCATCGACATCGTGTGAGGCGTGTACGTAGACATACGTGTTTTCGCCGAAACGACGCCCTCTTCAGAGGAAGACTTCATAGATTTGACGCGTTTAGTTGAGGAAGCTGATCCACATGAGGTAATTCCTCATTCTTCAAGTGAGTCTTGTGTGTATAATAAAATAGAATTAACTGAAACAATAGTTTATTGTCAAAATTTTAATCGTATGCGCAGTGCACAAAAAATTAACGAAGTTCGGAATAAAATTAACGGTTGTCTATACGATATCATATTAGGAACTGAAACAAGTTGGTCTGATGAAATCAAAAGTGAGGAAGTTTTCGGTAGCAAATTTAATGTATTCAGATGTGACCGTGACTTGACATTATCAGAGAAAAAATCCGGTGGTGGTGTGCTTATTGCCGTCAATGCAAACCTCCAAGCCGAAATAATCCCTAGTGAAAAACACAAAGAATTTGAAGACGTGTGGGTAAAAGTAACGATGAATGGCGAACTTCATCTTTTGTATCTGTTTACTTTCCTCCACATACGGCTAAAAAGCTTCATATGACAAATTTTTAAACATCGCGGAATCTAGATTTCAAGTTTTGGAGCCTCAAACCAAGGTTCACATCTATGGAGATTTTAACCAGAAAACAGTTGATTTTATTCACGATAAGGATAACGAATCCTTACTGCTTCCAATTATAGGCGAAAATGAAACTTTACAACTTATCTTTGATAAAATCAGCCACCTAGGACTTCATCAAATTAATCATGTTCGGAACCAGCTTGACTACTATTTAGATTTTGTTTTTACTAATTGTACTGAAGATTTTAGCATTGACGAAGCTTTAGACCCACTATGGAAGAATGAAAAATTTCATACTGCTATCGAATATTCATTATTCTCAGATTCTCATAGGCAACGTCCAGAAGATACTGATTATGAACTTGTTTACGATTTCAAAAACATAAACTATACTGAAATTAATAGAAAACTAACAAGTATAGATTGGCAGAACCTTTTAAAAAATGAAAAAGACATGAACAAGGCCGTTGACATATTTTGTAACAATCTATATGCAATTATTGACGATTACGTTCCAAAGAAAAAGAAGAGAATACTAACAAACTATAAGCAACCGATATGGTATACACGTGAAATCAAAAATCTCAAAAACAGAAAACAAAAAGCTCACAAAGCATACAAAAAAATCAAAAGTTTACCAAATTTAGATAAATACATAGATATTTGTAGAGCACTTGATGCAGAAATATCATCAGCATACGAAAGGTACAATACAAGAGTAGAAAATAATATAAAATCCGATCCAAAGGCGTTCTTTAACTTCACGAAGGAAACAATGAAAACGTGTAACTTTCCTTCCCGCATGCAGTTTGAAGAGTTTGATGGTTCTGAATGCGGAGACATTTGTAATCAGTTTGCACGCTTTTTCCAAAATATTTATAAGAAATCCAACGATATTCTTGACCTCAACTATTTTTCCTATCTACCTGAGCATCAAAATGACGTATCAGTTGTAAACATCACTGTTCAAGAAATTTTAATGGCACTTAAAGGCCTTGATGCTGGAAAAGGACCTGGTCCAGATGGGATACCTCCAGTACTATTGAAAGAACTAGCAACTTCTTTTGTTAAACCCCTGTTTTGGCTCTTTAATCTATCACTTCAATCAGGAGACTTTCCACTATTCTGGAAAAAATCATTTTTAATACCTGTCTTTAAATCTGGCAAACGATCAGACATTAAAAATTATAAAGGAATCGCAATGATCTCAAGCATTCCTAAAATGTTTGAAGCGATTGTAAATCAAAAATTATTCAACCAGGTAAAAAATCGGATTTCGAATAATCAACATGGTTTTTTCAAAGGCAGATCAACATCTACTAATCTATTGGAATTTGTAGAATTTTCTTTAGGTGCAATGGATAGAGGAAATTTTGTGGAAGCTTTATATACTGACTTCAGCAAAGCGTTTGATACAGTTGACATTCCATTGCTACTTTTCAAACTTAAGCGAGTAGGTTTAACCAGGACACTATTAAAGTGGATCGAATCTTATCTGACAGATAGAACACAGGAGGTACGTTTCAAAGGAAAGATCTCTAGATCAGTTAATGTTACCTCAGGAGTTCCACAGGGATCTCATTTAGGACCTCTTTTATTTATTCTTTTTGTTGATGATGTTAATCTTGTATTAAATCATCTTAACGTTATTATCTATGCTGATGATATGAAACTGTGTATGGAAATCTGTAGTGAGTTAGATTTGCAACATTTTCAGAGTGAAATTGATGTCTTCTACAAATGGTGTGCTAAAAGTCTGCTTGATATTAATATAAAAAAGTGTAACATCATATCATATTCAAGAAAACTTACTCAACATGATTTCACGTATAATCTAGGAAATCAGTTAATTGAAAGATGCTATAAAATTAGAGACTTAGGAGTGATTCTTGATTCGAAACTGACCTTTGTAGATCATTTTAATGCAACAATTCTCAAAGCAAATAATATGTTAGGATTCATCAAAAGGTTCAGTTATCATTTCAAGGATCCATATACTATCAAAACACTTTATGTAACGTACGTAAGATCCATTCTCGAATATTGCTCTGTTGTTTGGGCTCCATACCAAGAAACATACATTAGTCGTATTGAATCTGTACAGAAACAATTTTTGTTATTTGCTCTTAGAAAACTAGGCTGGAATTCATTTCCTATTCCCTCGTATGAGTCTCGTTGCATGTTAATTGATATTGAATCACTGAAGAAAAGACGAGAAATTGCTATGATCTGTTTTGTTAATAATGTTATCTCGCAGCGTATAAATTCGGCAAACCTTTTAGAAAGTTTGAACTTTTATGCACCATCACGCATTTTAAGAATCAGAAATCTATTTCATGTAAGGCCTCAGAGAACAATTTATGCTAGCAATGGACCAATGAACAGAATGATGAACATATATAATATATATTGTGAAATAATCGATTTTACTATGCCTAAAGCGGCAATAAGAAAAAAATTGACTGCAAGAGTTTTACCTCATAGATACTAACTTTATACAAATGTAAATATAAATGAATAAATGTAAGTGTATATGTAGTCTACAATGATGATTGACGAAATAAATAAATAAATAAATAAAAAAGTCACGTTAAAACAGAATGAAGAAGAAGAAATTAACAACTTTAACAATTTAACATGCAAAGAAAACTACCATTTGAAGGGGTTAAATTCAGTGCAAACGCCAACAATTTTTACTTGACTATAAATGCGTTAGATTTTACCATGCCTGCGATAAGATCGACCATGGTGCGTCTGTCAAATATCCCACAAATGTTGAAGGTTGTACCATAAACGTGGTAAATTGGACATTGAAAAAAGGCATAGTCGCGTAAAATGTTAATTTTTACCTGCTACAAGAGTTTTTCCAATGTAAGAAATGGTGTAAATGTGTTTGTGTTTATTTAATTTTCAAAGTAATGTTCAACAAAGCTTCAACAGCCTGGCCAGTTGTGTAAAATGTTATGAAACAGTGTGGGACTCACTATAGACTGCCAAAAGCAATCCTTACCTATGAAAGAGAGATATCTCCATGCTTTCTTTTAACCCAAGTCGACAAAACTGGTATTGCTGCTGCCACTTGACCATCGACTTCGCTCTCATCAATTGCCATATACCTCTAGTTCTTCTCCGCTGGTAGCACTCACTATCATCTGCGATGGTAATACTGATTGGGATCATTCAAGCAATCACAAACACTGCGCCCGACGATGTTGTTCTGCACGCCTTTGCGACTATCATGCCCAAAAGCCTGAAAATCTTTTTCAACTTTATTTGATCCAGCTTAGTGTCATGCGCAGAAATTCAAGTTTGGCACGCAAACCTTGATACTCGACGATGATATTCCATAGTTCAAAGAAGCCTCTTGATGCTGGCATGATTCGAGCTACCGTATTGATGGCCATCGTCACCTCCTCAAAAGCATAATAGATTTTGAATTATTTCGTGGATCGCTGAAACGTTGTACTTATATAACAGCTGTAACTCTCCACTTTATTTCGTGGTACAACATGTTCACATTCTTGTTACATTCAGTAAAATGGCGTCGAATCAAGTGGAAGTGCGCAAACGCATTTTATACGAACGGCAGCAAAATCCAGATTTATCGGTACGCGATCTTGCCAAGAAATTAAAACTGCTTAAAAGTACTGTCTTTTGTGTTTGCAAATCATTTGACCAGCACTTGACTGTAGATCGGAAGGTTGGAAGTGGAACAAATAAAAAAATATGCTCCAGACAAATGGACAAGAAAGTGGCAGCCATTGTTGAGAAAAATCCCAATCTTTCTGAGAGGAATGTGGAAATAGGAAGTCAAAATAATACGCATACAAAGTGAAGCAAAGTTAATGACTGAAAGCGAACAACTGGTGCTCAACCGTGATGACAAGCAACATTTCACTGCAAAAATTCATGCTAAAGACTGTATTCGATGAAATTTGGACACACAAAATAGGTCACCAAAAATTTTCCTTGAGCCCGATTCTTTTCAAACTTTCTGGAAATGAAGTACTACTAAATAGTTAAGTTGTGAAATCATTGGTTTATTGAACCTCTTCTCCTAACTCAAATGCCCGTACCTTTGCCTTGACCCCTCTCATCAAATTTTGGGCAATGATAGGACCGACTTGCTTACCTACTTTTAACCACACTTTCTTTAGTTCAAGTTCATTTTCTATCAGTTTTGGAGTTTTAACGAGCTTGGCTTTCATGATTGCCCAACATTTTTCAATTGGGTGAAGTTCCGGAGTGTTTGGAGGGTTGACGTCTTTTGGTACAAAAACTACATTATTATCTTTGTACCAGTCTAAGACGGGCCGGGCATAGTGGCAAGATTCCAAATCCGGCCAAAACAGTGTCGGGCCATCGTGAGATCTCAAGAAGGGCAGAAGTCGTTTTTGGAGGCATTCGTCCTTGTAGATTTGTCCGTTGACGGTCCCAGAGGTGATGAAGGGCTGACTCATTTTGCCACATCCACAGATCGCTTGCCAGACAAGGACATTTTTGGCGAATTTCGACAGTTTCTTCTTCCGTACACTCTCTGGAACGGCCAACTTGGGTGGTGATGTAGTGTTCCTGTCCTGGCACTTGTTTGGTGTCGGCTTTAATGTATGTCTCATCGTCCATCACAATGCAGAACGGTTTTGTGAGTCACTCCCTGTACAGTTTTCTTGCACGAGTTTTGGCCACCGAGTTCTGTTTATCGCTCCGGTTCGGTGCTTTCTAGACCTTGTTCACATGTAATCCAGAACTGCACAAAACAAACTGAAACTTTCGCCTTTTTCGCAACATCCCTGATCGAAATGTTGGGATAACGCTTAAATTGGTTCAATATCATCCTGGCCTTCTCCGGATTTGATGTGCCACGTTTTTTGCCACTACCATTTTTCCGCTTGGTTGTGTTACGGTCCTTGAACGTTTTGATCACATGCATTTTCAATAAGGATGTGTACGAGTTTCCAGCTCTGTTTTTGCTTGTGTGGTCTCTTTTCACTTTGCGATATCCATCCTGGAATAGTATTAGTTACAAGAGGTCAAATACATGCCACAACAGCTAATCCACTAAACTGTTCAGAATATCACCCAATAGAGAAGTACTGGGCCCTAGTTAGGCGGAAATGGTATTGACCTTTTAAAGAGATGAGGAAGAACGTCATGGCGAGCGTATCTGAGAACACCGTGTATACCAAAGTACTTTTTCAAACAGACGCATTCCGATTTTGATAACAAAAAGGGAAGTAAGATTCAATCGTAAATTTCTCCAAACTCTCAGCACTCTCACGGACACTAGCATCACCATCTAGACCTGTGCGCCGATCTACTTTGAATCGGCGGCGGCGTATATGGTATTTTCAGACGGCGGCGGCGGCGCAGTCGCGCGCCACGCCGCGGTCGTTCTTGGCGGCGGCGGCGGCGGCGTGATCGGCGCGGGCATAAATTATCCCCTCGACATTTCCTCATGCTTATTCCTTTTACCTGTTTGACTTTTACGTGCAATAATAAGACTAAAGGATCACTCCAAAGTACTATATTTTGATAGAAAACCCGGATATCCATAGTGTTATATTACTCAAATCGATGAGTTGACGTGGAACAGTGTGTGTACAAATATATGAGACCTACCATTATGGAATTTGTTCATCACAAGTCGACGGGGAATTAGGCTTATGTCTTTATTAATAAACTTAACCAGTTTCAGAAGCGTAAACATAATATAAATTCAGAAGCGAATATATAAGTTATTACCAAATAGAATAAAATTGTCATTATTATGGAAATGTGGTGAAGTGTTCAAATGTGGGTCAATGGATCTAAAATTCGGCCTTTCGGTAAAATTTACCTTTCTTTAATTTTTCTTCATATTGATATGTAACTTTTCTGGGGAGGTTTGACTGAAGCCTACGCTCCATATAAAAATTCAAAAAAGTGTATGGAGAAAAGTCTAAGTGGGGGGGGGGGGGGTGCGGGGAGGTCTGAGATTGTCAAAAATAAGTCTACGTGGTTTATGCACAGGTCCTAAGTGGGACTGCCTTGCGCTGAACTGGCCGGCATGACGTGGCGCATGGGCTCAGTAGGGTTTCTTTGTCCTAAAGCCAAGAGTTTTTTTATCTAAAAATTTAAAAATCTAAATATCTAAATATCTAAGAATCTAAAAATCCAAAACTCTAAAGATCTAAATATCTAAATATCAAAATATCTAAATATCTAAATATCTAAATACAGGTATACCTCGATAGTACGTACACCTACGCCTCTTTTAGTGTACGTACTATCGAATCGTACGTCCTATCGAATAACAATTTTTTTTTGTTTTTTATATCTGCAGTGGGTTTTAAATCACTTTAATTGTATAAAATAATAAATTTAACCATGTAAATAAATATTTTGTCCTATAAAGGCAGTTATTTCGACAAAAGGAATGATTTTCTTGTCATATCATATACCAATCGAATCAGCTTAACGGGAAAGGAAAATGTGTGTGTGTGTGTGTGTGTGTGTGTGTATGTGTGTGTGTGTGTGTATGTGTGTATGTGTGTATGTGTGTGTGACGCAACGCACAAAGAAGACGCAAAATTACGTAAACCAACTGGTTAATGTTGTGACTTGAGCGAAGTTTTCAGCTTTGATAATGTTGCTTCACTGTTGCTGCTGCTACAGGTCCGTTGCTGTAAAAGTTCGTTACAAGAATGAACCGGATTAGCACAGCTAGCTGGTATTTATAGCTAACGGCCTCTCATGACAATGCGTTGCGTTGGTTTTGTTTACTCTTGCGAAATGAGAAGCTTTTCGTATAGTTTACTACAAGTTTTATTTCGTTTCATGCTAAGGTGATTATACTCAAATAGAATGATTATACCCAAATCGAACAGTAAATTAATACTCTTAAAATCATTTAAAGCATTTTAACATTTCCTTCACACATATTCTGTATACTACAGTTAACAACCTGCCTGACAACCCTAATAGACACCTATGACATTTCTTCAAACGCATGAGTAGGAGCTATAAGGTACAGAGAGAAGTGAAACATATCATGTCCAGTTGTGACTTATTGCAGGGTAATCCAGCTTATTAGAGTGTGAATGCAATAAATGAGTTCACAAAGAATTAAAACCGCGGCCTCTCGATAAAAAAATTCTCATAGATTTACAATTGAATGTATTGTTAACTAGCTGAACCCGGTGCGTGCGCTGCTATGCTTGCAACTAAATGAAGGAAAATTTGATATAACTGGCACGATTATGGTTTTTTAAATGAGTTTTTTTCTTGAATAACCAGGGGTTCAAACTTCTATCTATTTCCTTCCTGAGAGAGTAGGGGTCTCAAACAATCATAAGAACCTTCCCCAGCCCCAAAAACCCCTTCATATAAATTTTCACGTTGGTCGGTTCAGAACTTCTCGAGTCTATAAGGGTCTGACAGACAGACAAACAGACAGAAAATCATTTTCATGTATATAGAAATCTAGCTTCCTAAAACCCCCATATGCTTAAAAGGTTTCATTTACTTGATTAGTTCTCGAGTTATGCAGAAATTTGCTTTTTATTTCTATGGGAGCCCCCCCATATAAAGTGAGGGGTGGTGAAGTGCCATAGAAACATTTCTTGCCTCCAAAAACCTTAACATGCCAAATTTGTTTTCATTTGCTTCATTGGCTCTCGAGTTATGTTAAAAATTATGTTTCATTTTTATGGGAGTCTCTCCTTCCAGAAGGCGGAGGGGTCTCAAACCACCTTAAAAACATTTATTTCCTTCAAAAACCTCCACATGCCAAATTTGGTTCCATTTGCTTGATTTGTTCTCGAGTTATGCAGAAATTCGTGTTTCATTTATATGAGAGACCCCTCTTTCAGTAAGCAGAGGAGTCTCAAACCACAATAGAAACATTTCTTGCCTTCAGAAAACCTCCATATGCCAAATTTGGTTCCATTTACTTGGTTAGTTATCGAGTTAGGCGAAAATTCTTGATATATGCAGAAACTTCTGTTTCATTTGTATGGGAGCCTCCCTTTCTAGAGAGGGGAGGGGTCTCAAACTTCCATAAAAACATTTTTTGCCTCCAAAAACTTCCGCATGCTAAATTTGGGTTCCTTTGCTTGATCAGTTCTCGAGTTGTGCAGAAAAATGTGTTTCATTTGTATGGGAGCCCCCCCTTTCAGAGGAGGGAGGGGTCTCTTACTATCTTAAAAATATTGCTCAGCCTCAAAAACCCCTGCATACAAATTTTCATGCCAAACGGTCCTTCCGCTCGCGAGTTAAATCGTGACAAAGGAACCCCAACTCATTTTTATTTATATAGATAGATTGAGGCATCGACAATAGAATAAGGGGGTTGTTATGTATCTTAACTATGGAAAAAATCATTTTTTCCCGAACAAATCTGAGTCAATTATCTACTATTGATTGTATTGTTTTGCAATTGTTGAAAATTCAAGCATATAGGGATGAATAGTAGATCTACTGTAATGACAATATGCATCTTTCATTTATCTAATACGTGAACAATAAGATTCATGGTCGGCAATAGACTTTAATGTTATTTTATATTATTGTATTGTAATTGTATAGTTATTTTTATCCGGGTAAGGCCGTTACAAATATTTAATAAAATAATGTCCTACCGCCGCAACCTGTTTGAAGGGTGAATTTGTAAGAAGGGTTAAAATCTAGGCTCGTGGCTATACGTACTATCGAATCATATGTACGTACTATCGAGGGTACGTATTATCGAGGCAAAATGTACGTACTATCGAGGGTGCGTACTATCGAGGGTACGTACTATCGAGGGTACGTACTATCGAGGTATACCTGTATCTAAAAACCTAAAAATCTAAAAATCTTCAAATCTTCAAATCTTCAAATCTAAAATCTAAAAATCTAAAGATCTAAAAATCTAAAAATCTAAAAATCTAAAAATCTAAAAATCTAAAAATCTAAAAATCTAAGAATCTAAAAATCTAAAAATTTAAAAATCTAAAAATCTAAAAATCTAAAAATCTAAAAATCTAAAAATTAAAAAATCTAAAAATCTAAAAATCTAAATATCTAAAAATCTAAAAATCTTAAAATCTAAAAATCTAAAAATCTAAAAATCTAAAAATCTAAAAATCTTAAAATCTTAAAATCTAAAAATCTTAATATCTAATAAAAATTTAAAAATTTAAAAATAAAAAATTATTATATCTAAATATCTAAAAATCTATCAGAAATCTAAAAATCTAAAAATCTATAAATCTAAGAATGCTTGAAAATTTAAAAATTTAAAAATCTTAAATCCAACAATCTGAAAATCTAAGAATCTAAAAATCTAAAAATCTAAAGAACTTAATATCAAATTATCTAAAAATCTACTAGAAGTCTAAAAATCCAAAAATCTAAAAATCGAAATATCTAAAATTTTATATATCTTAAAACCTAAAAATCTAACTATCGTTAAATCTGAATATCTAAAAATCTCAAAAATTTAAAGCTAAATATCTAAAAATCCACTCGAAATCTAAAAATCTAAATATCCTAAAATCCAAAAATCTAAAAATACAAATATCTACTAGATATTTAAAATCTAAAAATTTAAAGATCTAAGAATCTAAAAATCTAAAAATCTGAATATCTTAAAATCTACTAGAAATCAAAAATTCTAAATATCTAAATATCTAAAAATTCTGAGATTTTTAAACTCGGCCACAACATTCTTCTATTTACACTCTGTGAATTGTCTCTCCAAATTGAAACAAAAAACTGATAATAATAGAAGAAAACCCGCCAAAGCCGGCATTTCCCCTTTCTTAAAATCTGAGAATGAAAATAAATGAATATCTAAAAAAATTTAGGATTAAAAAATTTAAGAAACTAAAATTAACAATATCAAAATTAACAATAAACAAAATAATAATTCAAATTGCTATAAAAATCATATCCTCAGGAGCTTGAAGATCCAAAGATAAACCAAATTTTAAAGAATGCAGAGCAGTGAATTATACCGAACTATCAATATTTTTACAACATTACTGCAATCGCGTATAAAACAGAATCCACTATGCACTGATTTACCGGTTACTACAGTGGTTAGCTAAGTTATTTGATTTGGGATTTGTCATGTTCATAGTCAATGCATGCATGGGTAGCCTTTGTGCGATGAGACTTTTACGGAAGGATTCATTGTTTACGTTTATCAGTTAGGCCCTTATGAAAAATCATTATAGATTTAATAAATTTAAAAAAACACCTCTTATTAACACAGTCTTGACTATTCAATGCAAAAATCTGGTACGTCCAATCACTGTTAATTTACACTGATTGTTAAAGATGGTTTTGAACTTTCTCACGCCTAACAAAATGCTATCAAGTTGTGGAAATTAACTCTATTTGTTTTAAACTATGAGCTTTATCACTTTATATAGCGAATCTTGATATGAACCGTCAGATCCATTATTTTCAGTGAAAAGTAGATGTACGAACATAGACATGAAGCTAGTCTATATCAAGTGATATAGCTCGTAGACTGAACGGCACATTACATTTTCTTTTCTCTTTTTGGCAAAATTATGAAATAACATAAACATATTTACCGTGTCGAAGTTCCGGCAATCTCAGCCCTTTGAAATTACATCAGAACAAATTATTTGGACAAGGTTCCCGAGGGGGTTTTGAGTTTTTGTTTTGATTCGATTAGACATACATTGCAAAACACTTTGTCAGGAAGCAGATGATGTGTAAAACCATTTTTGACATGTTTTAGCACCAATTTTTTTCCACACATCGCTGGTTCGATTACGATTATTTGTGGTATCAATATGTACACTTGCGATGGAAATTTTCTCGACATTTAAGGCGGACATTTCATTATTTTTAAATTCAAGTTTACTCGCGAAATTGCCGAAAGTCGAAACACGAAAATGTACACTGAAGTTTTTAGAACGAAACGACAAAGCTGATAAGTGTTTCACACGCACACTCTTTTATAGCACATCTCATCGAGATGTTATAATTTGTCATCAGTAATAAAAGCAGGTTTCTGGAGGGCTAATGAACACAACTTAACTAAACTTTAAGCATATTTTATCGGCGTGACTCAAATTGCCCGGCGGCGTGAGCAAAAAAATGCAGCGGCGCGCCGGTTGAAAATAGCGGCGGCGGCGGCGCTATAAAATCGTCGGCGGCGGCGGCGTGGCGCGGCGGCGCACAGGTCTATCACCATCATGTTAGGAAAATGTTATTCATTGTGTTGGTCGCAGCTAGTTAGCATAACAGATGCGTCTGTTTGAAAAAGCACTCGAGAATTAAGCACTCTATAGTGACAGTCGCCTGGGTGCAAACAATATTGATCGAGTCTGCCGCGGCGATTCTGTAACGGAAAAGTTATGTTGTTACTAAATCCACACACGAATTCTAAAAGTGATATAGATGATGATGGTCCCGCCCTCACTCCCTACAAAGGTTTGGGCTTGAACGATTTTATCTCTGAGATAATTGATTTGGTAACAATTCAAACCAGTTATGCAAAAAAAAACGAACTGGATTTCATCTACAGATATAAATTTCTTCAAAAGTATCCATTTGCTTCACAGCAACATAATTGTGAAAAGTTTTGACATTAGCAACAAAAGTTCGCAAGTATTCCCAGCGATCAAGAAATTCCCATTGCAATTCAGATCACCAGAATCCAGTAAAGGAAATTATCAAAGGCAAACCAATATCCGATCTTGCCCGCTACAGAGAGTCAGGGTT
>JASCZW010010330.1:0-37264 GCA_034211315.2 Aedes japonicus
ACCTAAGGTGTATCGAAAGTAGTTATAAACATTCGATGCGTTATTACGCATAAACTACTGTATATATTTTTAGCGTATAAGCGCCATTTGCTTTGTTTACATGTCAAAAATGATTATTCGGTTCATTCATTTCCGTTGATAAAGTTGTATTCAAAATGTCGCGAATTGAATTTGAGACTAAAAGAAAATTCTGCACACTTGGTGCACCGAAAAGGGTGTTACTTACAACCAGATTGCGAAAAGAGTAAATGTTCACCCGGCAAGTGTAAAACGCATCATCGAAAAGTTTGGTAAGGAGTGCTCCCTCGAGGATTTACCAAGAAGTGGCCGGAAACCCGGCTCCAGCAACCCCGATTTGGACCAAAAAGTTGTGGATTATATTCAACGGAACAAATCTGCCTCTACTCGCGATCTAGCCAAGAAGTTCAGGACCAGCATCGGAATGATTCAACGAATCAAGCGCAGGAATGACTTGAAGACGTACAAAAAGCAGAAAGTGCCGCAAACAAACTCCGGAACAAAAGTCTCGTGCAAAACCAGGGGCTCGAAAGCTGTACAGCTGCATTTTGGACAATGTCGACCAGTGCATTTTTTGATAGATGACGAAACATACGTTAAAGAAGATTCAAGAACGCTACCGGGGCCGCAGTTTTATACCAAATCTGTTGGGAACGTGTGCCAACCGCAGATACGACTGTTGCGATGGAGAAATTCGGTCAGAAGGTGCTCATTTGGCAAGCTTATTTGCACATGTGGCTTGCGTTCTTCAATTTTCTATACAAAAGGAACTATAAATGCTGAGATTTATCAAAAGGAATGTTTGAAGAACAGGTTGCTACCATTGTATAGAAAGCACCAGTCCCCTCCTCTCTTCTGGCCAGATTTGGCATCGGCACATTACGCCAAATCCACTCTACAGTGGCTGACGGAGAATAACATCAAGTTCGTAGAAAAAGACATCAACCCACCAAACTGTCCCCAGTTGCGACCGATCGAACGCTATTGGGCAATAGTCAAGCGTATATTTAAGAAGGATGGTACGGTGTCCCAAAACATGACCGATTTTAAGAAAAAATTGGGCAGCGGCATCCAGGAAGTGCACAAAGGTCACTGTGCAGAATTTGATGGCAGGTGTCAAATCAAAGGTACGGGCATTCTACAAAAATGAACATGATGACAAGTTTTTCCGTTTGGATCTTTTGTAAACATGTTAAGCTATAATAAACTGAAATAGTATGTTAATTTTAACCATGTTTTCATGCCTATTTTATTATTTGGAAGTTTATAACTACTTTTCGATACACTCCTTAAATGGTCACTTGATCCAGAGTCCAACCTGAAGGTGAGCTTTCCAATCTGCTGCCGGCCAGGCTCATCACGGTTGACTTAAAAGCTTACCGCACTGCTTTCTGAAGTTACGTTGGCCTCGAGTGCCGTAATTAACGGATTATAAGCTTCCGGAAGAGTTCCGAACAGTGCCACGATCGAATCTGGTTCGGTGAACTCTTCAGCTGCCGAATCAGGTCTTCGAAAACCACCAGATGACCACGCTTAGATTGACCTTCCTTCATTATTAATCGTCCAATCTGCTTCCTAACCAGGTTCTGCGTCAACAGAGACTTCTTGGCAAAGGAATTTTGGAGAGCTTGCCACATTTGCTTTGCAGTAGTTTTGTCTCGAACGATTTCCAAGCAATCATCGCCTAGGAAACCTAGCAACAAAGACTTCGCTTTCCTGTCCGCCTGTCAATGCCATGACTTTTTCATTTGCGTCCTAGATATCCGTATCCGGAAACTCCAGTTGTGTAATCCAGGGGGTATTCCCCTCTTGGAACTGGGATACTGGGAGAACTGGTGTATTCCATGTATCCTTTGTAAAAGTACCCATAACCTCTTGAGTGGACTAGATCGGGCAAGATTCTCAAGGAGCTTCAAAAGAAAGGCGACTGGTCTTGACGAGTGGAAACTATGAACTTCTTGTTTATTGGGAATCAACAGACTAGGTTGCTAGGGATCTAGAATTGGTTGTACTTTTTTCAAAAACATACGATTGCTTAGATTGGTTGATAACTATTAAATTTTTTTTTTCCTTCATCGAGTAACGTCGACTCGACTTCCAAAATAATCCCCAAAACGTATTCGTGAACTGGCCCACTCAAATTTTAGTCAAATTCAACGGAGGTCCCTACTTTAAAGGGACAAGTTAACAAAAATTAAATATCATTTTTTCTGATTTCACTTCACTTAAAAAAAATAGAGGTGGGTTATATCAAGAATATAACCGCGAGTGTCACGTAGGACCGCGTTGATGTATAGTAATAATGATATAATCTAATTTATACATACCACAACCCATAAAGTTATTTAATATTAAAATGTTTTAATGTAATGTGAATAAAATGTGGTTGTATAATCGATTAACTCTTAAACCCCAACCCCAACCGGTTTTATCTTTTGATGCCCGTGGGGTGCCCATCAAGTTCCAGATGATTTAGGTCTGATGAATATACAATAGCTTCATGATGTTCTGTTCAGGATAGATATTGTTATGATTGTAGTGTTCTTCTTCTTCTGAAAGTATGAGAATGCATGTTTGCTAGAACGTATCTTCGATTGAACATCTTGTATACTGCCGTTCTACGCATAATTGTCCCATGTTCTATGTGTTTCCCTATATACATGGGACAGTTATGCTTATAACGGCAGTATATATGTCGTGTATGTTTGTTAACATGTAACGAGTTTATAGAAAAACGGCAAACAATTTGTATGAGAAAGGACAGTGTAATAAGATTCAATACATGTCAGATACTATCTCGGTAACTAAACTTAATGACGATCGGTGGAACGCGAGCCATCACATTTTGAGCTAATGTTTTATCCGAAGTCCTAATACTAGCGTAGAATATCATAGCCCTGAATGCGAAGAGTCTCGAAAATTCAGTATTAAGCCGTATTAAACATGGAATGATGGAACCTAGGGGAATAAAAAGAAAAAGACAATACGAACCATTTGTTACCCGTTTTTTGAGGACCCGGAAAGGGAAATCCACATTTTTAACATGTTCATATGCACATTTGGATGCGAACAAACGAAGGTCATTTTTAAGTAAAAATTTGAACTACTTATACAATTAGTACTTAATTTAAAAAAAAATGTAAGTTTTTCTGATCAAATGGTGTATGAATGAAGTCATTCTTTTCAGTCAAACGAGAGTTAAAAGCATTCAAAAGCCTTTCACTTTAGCGTAACGCTCTTGTTTTTAAAAAATTACAAATGACACCCGGTATAGAAAAGAGAAACGTGGTTCTACGTTAAAAAAAAACAGTTAAAAATCCGTACGAGCATATTAGGAGAACAATTGTAATTGAAAAACTAGGAAAATTTAAATTAACACTTCTAATTGAATTTTTAATTCAAATTTTCATAGTGTCTCCAATTCTAGATTTGTTGTCCCCAAAAAGTTAAATCATGTTTTAAGTGACATCACTTTCGCAGAGTTTGACTCAATTTGGAATTTTTTGTTCTGGCTGCATTGCCACGCGTTGGCTCTTTTTGATGCCGTTACTTGTATTGCCCATGCAAAGTTCACCAGATGCTAGTGTGCACCGGTGCACAATGCTCAGAAAAATTATTTATGATTTGATTTTAATCAGCCTAGCCGATCTCTGTTCGGTTATCGATTCAACCTTTAGATTCATCGGCCTTCGATAAAACCATTTTCCCCTTACCATCCTTATCGAATTATCCATTCCATCCCCCATAGCTGCCCAAGTAAGGCAAAGCTCTAAAACTCTTCATCTTCGTCTTATTTCCAGGTGACGGCGGTGAACAGAGGGAACAAGTTGTTCAGGACGTCGAAGACCAGGACGTGTCGTAAT
Source organism: Aedes japonicus (assembly GCA_034211315.2). NCBI lineage: Eukaryota > Metazoa > Arthropoda > Insecta > Diptera > Culicidae > Aedes > Aedes japonicus. Next base: position 3,882 of record JASCZW010010330.1, read on the forward strand.
CTGTTGCACGACTCGTTTTATGTGTGAATTTATTTTATTAATTAAAGAAAATAAGATTAAGCATTATTAAATAAGCTATACATAAGAAAACAACAAAGAAAAAGAAAAATACTACATACACACACACAACCCAGACAGAACACTACAGCAGAGAAAACAGGACACAACACGGCAAGTAACCCCAAAACCGGAGAGAGAAAACAAGTGCGAGAGAGTGAAACAAAAGCAGAACAATGTCGAAATCTTACTTACAGGTTATCCGTGAATGGTAATAAAATAATTCGATGTAGAAAATAAAAACAGTTTCTTAGAATACAGCAGCATTAGGAAGAACCGTCACTCATCCTCTTTGGCAACATCTGGTACAGTTGGATTGAGATGAGCAGAAGTTCAAATTGGATACACACTTGCACACAACTACACAAACACATAAATACTTACTACTACTACATCAAAAGTAAAAAAAAAGCAGCGTATTAGAGCATATTGATTACTACAACTACTACTAGTAAAAAGCTAAGAAAAAACAAATTCAGCTGAGTGGTGTATAAAGAGAAACAGAAAATCATCATCCATTAAATGTGTATTGTTTTTGTCAATATATATTAATAAAAAATAAAAAGGAGTAATACAAATCCGAAAAAAAGAATAAAAATGGACACTAAATTAAAGGTATAAAAAGAGCGCGACAAAGGAAGGAAATTAGAAGCAGAAGAAAGAAGAAATCAAGTATAAATACTAGCTATCCATCGAGAAGTGCAACCCCCCTTCATCTTCAATTGAATTGCAGCTCCGAAGCATGGAGCGGCCAAGGAAAGCCAGAAATAATACCGAACGAGAGTAACGTATCAAAGAACATTCCTATTGTGAGAAAATGGTTAAGGAAAAGCGACCCGAGCTGGTTCAGCATAAGAGTCTCGTTGTAAGTTTTGTCAGTATTCCGATATCTAATTCCCAAGAGTATTCTGTACTGCTAGTTTGTGTTGAACGAATAAGAAGGGGATCGGCTCGTCGCAAATCCTGCTGTTTGTGTATTACGTGAAATCTTCAATTCTGGCGACCTGTCGGTCATTTGCGTTCAAATCCCCCTTGTTCCCGATTGTTGAACACATATAGTTTGGGCTTTAACAGCGCATTGTTCTATACTAACATACTCGCTAGGTGTCTTAAAAGATCCGGCTAAGAATGGCTTCCAATCAGGTTTGTGACTAATTTTCCACTGTTCGCACAACACTGATATCCCAGCCCGTTTTCCAATCGTTGATTTCGCCATTTTGTTAACCCTTTCGGAAAAAGTGCATAAACAAAACGATAACCAAAGCAGGGAAATGAGTGTGATGGAATTGGCTGGCGCTCCGGGATAGGAATCTTGTCCATTTTTCCCCGTTCTGACGGTAACGCGGTAAAAGGAGCACAAACATTTCACATAACAACTTGAAAGCTGAGAATTAATGGGAACGGATTAGATTGGTCAGGAAAAACCTATCCTGGGTGGCCTAATTCCATCCGAAAACGTCTAAGCTAGGAGAATGTTCGAACGGTTTTTCTACTCTGATAAAAATCCAAGTGGAGCGATTTGTAACTTTAAATGAAAACTCGTCATTGAATAGACTAGTTAATGAAATTAAAACAAAATCATTGCATTTATGGAAACTCACCAGAAACAAAAAACATACACACACACTCACTATCGTTGATGCTGAACCAAGTATAGAATGAAATTCGTGATGGATTACACACCAACCGACGACAAAACAACAGCAAACATAATGAATGATCAAATCTCTACTTAACAAGAGCAAGCTATGTTTTAATCAGCCGAAAATCGTAAATGAAGCAACACAAAAAAAAATGTTTCAAGTAGTAACTATTGGATGCAGCTTTTTATTGCTACTAATCCTGTATTTACGTGTGTTTCTCTCACATAGCTGACTATACTTGATGTCCCCAACCATCACACGATCATCAATTCACGAATAGTATAGAATAAGCCTTCCTCATTTCCCCCGTATGTATGTAATAACTACTGTTTCCCGCATTTTATCAGTTCCGTTCCTATTTCCATTCATTAATACCAAACACAAGAGATAGCGAACATCCGACGTATCAATTTCCGAGTTAAATTTAAGGCGGTAAACATAACAGAATAATAATTATTAAAGAAAACAAGAAAAAACCTATTGATTATTATGAGTAGAGGTATAAATTTAAAGATAAATTAAATTGAATAAAGAGACCCATGCAAAACTACTTAAAGAACACTAATTATCAAAGCAAGCAACCGAATCCAACAAGTACAGACAAAAAAAAACAACGCTAGTAAGTGAATTACTCAATTTAAAGCATATACACGAGTAGTAGACAAACTTCCAAAATTTACGTTTAGTAGAATCTCGACATTTTCTTTACCTTCTTCTCGTTTGTTTCCCAGATCCAGGATCGGTTTAATTTGTTGTCCACTGTCACACAATCAATTCAATCGGTTTCAGAACGTGCAAACAATCGAAAACGAAATTTTTTGTTTCCTCTTCATTGTGCGGTTTTCTGTTTATGTTCGTTGCAAGAAAAAAGGACAAAAATTTCGGTTCCAAAAAAAGAAAGAAGCTTAGCAGTTCATCACCACAAGCAGTAAAATCAAATTTCCCACACCAACATACGAAAAAACACACACACACATATAAGCTCACACAACCAACATCTCAACAAACGAAAGTATTTTGCGCGCGCGAAAACAAAATGGTTTTATTTTTTGTTTTAAGTTTTACTATTTGAGAGAGTAGAATCAACGGAAAATAATTACAAAAAAAATCTATGTACATGGAAAAAATGCTATAATCGGAAGAAAATGAAAAGAATTCACACAGAAGAACAACAACTACACAAAACACACTATTAAATAAATTTCGAGAATGAAAATTCGAAAACAGGCAGCGAGAAACGAACATCATTCTCATCTTCTGCCGGAAAAAAACGGCGTCAGTTAATGAAACAATTGAACTCTAGCTGGACAGCAAGAAAACGAAGAGCAAAAATGCCACAATAGTGAATTAATAAATATACATTTACGAAGAAAAATCGATCATCAAACAAAACTGCAGCATGCAAGCAAACACAACACAACAGAAAAAGGAAAATATCGAAAAATAAAGCTCTAAGAGAAAAAAAACTACAGGGTTGTTGTCACTCATCCGAAATGCATTCCTCAACCACCGTCTTACTTTGATAGAAGATTACCGAAAGATCGCCTTACTTTGGGCTTAGTACAGTTGTCACCTTTACCACAGAGAACAGACATCCAAACTAGAATATATTTCTCAAAAAAACTTGTGTAAGGATTCAAATTAAAATACGTTCAAACACTATTGTCATCTCTCGGGCTGTGGCCACTTGCGATTTTTAATCGAACATGGGTAAGATTCGTTGACCGTGCGGTGAAAGAACTGAACTGCCAAAAAAATTTAGTTGATGAATAAGATTTCAAGCTGGTCAATGGGTGGCGATGCCAGCGCCGCCACGCTATTGCCAGTTCATTACGATTATGAAAAGGCCGTTAAATTTCTTACACAGTGTTTGAATTTGACTTGGATGTCTGTTCTCTGTGCCTTTACTATCGCTTTCACTTCACTTACACATTAGCTTACTTTTTTTTATGCTATTACTGGTATAACTGTGATCTAAAATGAACTTCGTAAGGTGGAAGTGATAGTGAAGCGAAAATCGTAGTAGCCCTAAAAAAATCTACGGTTTGCGTCACTTTTTTCGGTGACGTGATGGAGCCGTGGCAACTATAATAACACCGAGTTCATTCGAATCGTCACCTCGGATGAACTCTTCCATATTTTTTTCACTTGGGTGACATTCGTAATAAGGTTTTTTTTGTATTCACTTCGTTTTCACACCGGGAAGTAAATACCGTAATAAGCCCCTTGTCTCCTAAGATTGTCCTCTGCTGTGTACTGAAGTTGTCTGTTGCTCTCCAACCTCGATCACGCCCAATGGTCGCCAGATCACGCTCCACCTGGTCCGCCCAACGTGCTCTCTGCCCTCCACGCCTTCTTGTGCTCACCGGATCAGTATCGAACACCAACTTTGCAGGGTTGTTGTCCGGCATTCTTGCAACATGCCCTGCCCACCGTATCCTTCCGGCTTTGGCCACCTTCTGGATGCTGGGTTCGCCGTAGAGTGCGGCGAGCTCGTGGTTCATCCTTTGCCGCCACACATCGTTCTCCTGCAAACCGCCGAAGAACATCCTTGGCACGCGTCGCTCAAAAACTCCGAGTGCTTGCAGGTCCTCCTCGAGCATGGTCTATGTCTCGTGTCCGTAGAGGACCACCGGTCTTATTAGTGTTTTGTACATGGTGCATTTATGGCGGGGGCGAATCTTTTTAGACCGCAGTTTCTTCTGGAGCCCGTAGTAGGCAAGACTTCCACTGATGATGCGCCTTCGAATTTCACGACTCGTGTTGTTGTCAGCCGTCCGTAAGGATCCGAGGTAGACAAATACCTCCACCACCTCGAAGGTATCCCCGTCATTCACCACCAGTCCGACCTTTGCTGCTTCGCGTTTCAGGCGGGTGTACAGCTCTACCACCGTTCCAAATGTTCTTGCGGTAATGTCCATGTCGTCTGTAAAGCACACAAATTGACTAGATTTCGTGAAAATCGTACCCCGGCTGTTGAGCCCGGCTCGTCGCATTACACCTTCCAGAGCGATGTCGAATAGTAGGCATGAGAGTCCGTCACCGTGTCGCAGTCCCCGATGAGATTCGAATGAACTGGATAGTTCACCCGAAACCCTTACGCAGTTTTGCCCACCGTCCGTCGTTGCTTTGATGAGTCTGGTCAGCTTCCCAGGAAAGCCGTTTTCGTCCATAATTTTCCATGGCGCTGTGCGGTCGATACTGTCGTATGCCGCCTTGAAGTCGATGAACAGGTGATACGTTGGGACCTGGCATTCACGACATTTATGGAGGATTTGCCTTACGGTGAAGATCTGGTCCGGTGTCGATCGGCCGTCAATGAAGCCGGCTTGATAACTTCCCACGAACTCATTTATTTTAGGTGATAGACGACGGAATATGATCTGGGATAGCACTTTATAGGCGAAATTCAGAATTGTGATCGCTCTGAAGTTCTCACATTCCAAATGATTGCCGCAGATCCACCCCTCCGGTAGCTGTTAGGTTTCCTAGATCCTGGCTATCATCCGTTGCAAGCATGCGGCCAACTTTTCTGTTCAGACACCAACGTCGAATAAGTTATCGAGACATATGCAGGAGCTGCCGGGAACCATGAGTGGGCGATCTATAAGTCACATCTTCCAGAAGCAACTTTGCAGTCTTTCGGAGACTTTATGTCTGAACAGGTCGCAGCCGCGAGTTAGGTGTCATACGAGCTTCCTACTATTGATCGGCTTGAAGTGGCCACGGCAGGGCTGCGAAAAGGAAGGTTGTCGCCATGGACATCATACGCTTATCAACGGTGCACCGCCGACATCACAATCTGGAATATCGGCTGATCACTCGGCGTGCCTTCCATGTATGTTCCAGTTTTGCAACATGGAAAGGGACAGAATCTTTTGATTTTCGCCTTCGCCGATAAGGGATCCTCGGAAACTCTAATGGTTCGACAATACCAACATCTACGAAGCCTTCCAATCGAGGACTACACTAATGTTCTACCGAAGCTGCTTATGGGGCTGAACAATATCGGTTTATGTGTGCCGAAGAAACTGTGAGAAGGAGGACCGCTCGATCCAGTCACTGTTAAATGCCATCCTAGTTGGAGTACATGCGAGGGAATCTGTAGCAGTCCGATCCGAATCACATCCGTCAACTTTCACGCTTCTGTTCCGTTGGAATCCGATAACCTGATGAATGAGCAGTAACGTGATTATTTCGCCATCGAAAGAAGCATGGTGTAAGTTGAGATCCTAACGGATTCTGAAGACGACAAACGTGCTAAAGCTCTGCTGGAGAGTACTACCCGCCTTATTGGTAAGCGTTTTGAGGTTCTCTGGAGGTTCGACAAGGTGGAGTTCCCCGAGAGCTACGGCATGGTACTGCGTCGACTGCATTCACTGGAACGCAAGTTTCGAAATGATCCGGCGCATGGAGTCAAAGATGAAGAATTGTCCGTGATTTTGTGGGCCTAGGTTTCCGCAGCATGATGAAGGATCTTGGCCAGTACAGCAGTAAACCTTCACCACACTAGAAGAATTACGCCCAGTGCATGTGCATCGGATTCAGAGCTCTATCGTGGACGCAACACGGTTCAGTAAGTGGACCAAAATGCAGCGAACTGTCGCACACACGTTTCGGTATGTCGATAACAAGAGACGGAAGGTAGAACGACGCCAGCTAACCAGTGGAATGCTAAACCATGAAGAATTGCAGAAAGCAGAGCACTTCATCTGGAAAACCGCGCATGTGGATGCCTTTCCCGAGGAAATCGCAATGCTGAAGGCGACGCAGGGTCCTGCTGAAAGTCGACATTGCGCAGTTTCAAAATCAAGCCGTATCTACAAGCGATGGCCGTTCCTCGACGAAGACGGGATCCTCCGTATGCGAGGGAGGATTGGTGCCGCTCGTTTCGTGCATTACGAAGAAAAATATCCAACAAAGTGGTCAACTGCCGGCTGCTCACGTACGTGCCCTTGGAGTCAGCAGACGAGGAGGCACTAACCCCCAATCATTTTCTCCTTGGTAGCTATAGTGGAATGAAAATTTTGCCTACGGAAACTGTCCCATAACGCAACCCTGAGGAGCAATTGGAAGTCAGCTCATTACATAACTTGTCAGTTTTGGAGCAGGTGGATTAATGAGTATCTGCCCCTTGCCCTTCGGTTCAGAAAGGGGTATGACCGCGTTCTGCCGAGTTGGTCGCGGCAGATTTCATGTGTGAATCGGCGCCCCATCAACGTTCAAAAGTGCCTGAACCAAATGGACAGCTTGTAATGATCACTTGAAGCAATACCATAGCAATATCGAGCAAAATCATATGACATCGTGCATAGACCATAGATCAGCATAGTCCTTTGCCTAACGTCAACTCTTCAAAAGCAGAAACACCGAGACGACACAGAGCAATAAGTAAAGAACCGTAAAACCCCTAACCAGTTTTACCTTCAGCCAAAGTTTCTAACACAAAGTAAGCAATCAAATGACCACTACAGAATATACTGAATATCCACGATCTAATGTATACCGGGGAAAGGGAGGGACCATCAGGGCACTCAAGTGATACGATTTGGATAGGGCGCATTGGACTGCCTCGACCCCATCTATTGGGTTTATTCTGTAAATCGAGGATTCGATTCTAGTGCTGTGGGTGTGAACTTGCTCTTGGAAGTAGATTCTCTTCCCTATATTCGCGGGTTTCGCGTAAGTGTATCTGCTTACGGGCCCACCCAAACGTTTTTGGCCCTTCATACAGGAGCTTGATGATCACAAAAAAACAATAGAATCCTGATCAAATCGTTTTTCAGATTATTCCACTGCTGCTATGGAAAGTTTCCTTGCTACAATAGATGGTAAAATCTCATCATCATCATCATCATCATCATAATGAATGGAGCAACGAGGAACCAATGGATTCGAGGCCGTATCGGGGTCTTCCCTGAGAAATATGACAGAGTTCGACAGGCCCTAGTGAAAACGACTGGAGCCTTCAAAAGAGCAGTAGTAAATTGGCGATTCTTGACGATGTAGAGAAGGGTAAACCAGATGATGAACCTTCGGAGACTTCGAACCCTCATCCTGCTTTACGGGAGGGAGTATGTAACGAAAAGACCCTTGTTCTGGCGGCAGTGCTGTGGATCAACAATCCCACTTTCCATCCGTACACAATCCACCCTGGCACGATCGGTATGAGATCATAGAATCAATAGAAACAATAGAACAAGTGATCAACAGATGGCCAACCACGCGAGATTGATATGTAGCAAAATTCTATGAATTTTTACGCTAAATTATGTAAACTTGAATTATTTCTTAACTTTTAACAGTGCTCCTATCTATCTATTGTTAACACTTTAATCTACTGTGAAGTTCTGATAAAATCTCTTATCTAAAGTTTACAGTAAGTATGATGAAAGAAATACAACCTCTAGGCAGGGATTGTCGAAAAACACAGAGTAGTGCAAAATAGGCAAGTGCTTCACCTAATTTCAAGTGTTCGTCTCTTGTTTCAGAAGAGCGCACAAAACGAAAGTGCGAGAGATTTCGTAGCAGCACGAGAGACAGATAGCCGCACATGCACTACTCTTTCAGAGAGCATACACATTGCTCTACTCAGTGCTTTGGCTCATGCTTCGGTAAATGGTAGCAAAATGAAAAGTTTTGATGCTAGTAACAAAAAGGCATTGTATGGGTTTATAGAGGGAAAATTTTATTCAAATCCTTATTCACATAATAGTCCGGGCCATGCCGCCGTGTCTGTTTTTTGCACTTGTGTTTGCACAGAGACGACAAGGGAGAGTGCAATCGTTAGCACCCAAAGAGACGAGAGCAAATTCAAAATGAGATGTGCGGCTTTGCGCGCACGGCACATCAAGGGTGCACGGGAGTACAGACTGCACTTTCGCGTCTCTTTGAATGTACTGTCTCGTAGCAGCGCGTGCTGCACTCAAAGAGATTTGAGTCGCACCTTATCCCTGCCTCTAGCCTAACGATACATAGTGAATAACAAATAAATTCTAAAACAGTGAAATTGAGGAAACGAACCAACCGATAATTCTGTTCGGTACACCAAATGTGTAAGTCGTATTGTGTCGCTAAACTAATATGTTAACATTATTAAGTATGTTTTTAGCTTGGAGCATACAGCCGGGGGAAAAGGAGGGACCATCAGGGCACCCAAGTGGAACGATTTAAATAGGGAACATGGGACTGCCTCCTCCCTATTGTAATATTTCGCGTAACGAGAGTTGGATCTACGATCCCATCTATTGGGTCTATTCTGTCAATCGAAGGTTCGATTCTAGTGCTGTGAGTGTGAACTTGCTTTTGACAGGAGATTCTCTTCCCTATATTCGCGGGATTCGCGTAAGTGTCTCTGCTTACAGGAGCTTGATGATCACAAACAACAACAGAATCCTGATCAAATCGTGTTTCTGATTTCTCTGACTTCCCTGCTATGGAAAGTTACCCTGCTACAATAGATGGTAGTAAATAATCATCATCATCATCATCATCATGATTATCTTTGGCAACGGAATTTGGATGAAAATGGACGGAATGAAAAGGTAAGCATAATACTTGTGAAAGATCCGAGGGTCCGGAACTCTAGATCCTTGTTTTGACACGCAATGGACGGACTCGTTGGTACTGCTGTACCATGGAGAGTGATCATAATAGTTGGAACATCGACTATTTTACCATCTTTTATCATAAATTTGACGCCGACAACGAAGATTAACGAGATTTTCAGTTGTTGTACCTTAGATTTCAACATCGGAAGCATTGAGCACTTTGTCATCATCAGCAGTCAGCAACTGTTCGATACCGACGAAATGAAAGTACTAATTTTAATTGAATAAATCGCTCATTTCCCTGTGATAACGAGCGTTCAAGGATTGAATTCAACCATCGAAGCACTGTTTGTGCTTTACATTAAACAAAACAGCATGTTTCTATCAAATAATTGGTCTTTCAATTAGCATATCAACCGAGCTTTGGCAGTCAAAGGCCTCCTCTACGGCCTACAAATAGACACAAGCCGCACACCACGTGACTCAGTGCACGCAGTCACCCAAAGACCCAACGAAGGAAAATGATACTCACCACCACCGTACTGTTTTCGTTATCAGTTGCTGTGTGTCATGTTGGCATCGCCGCCGGCTACTACGAAACCCATTTTACGGAACCTGAAGCCCATCATAACAGTCGAAACGCGCTCCATTTATCGGCGTACAAATGGCCCCGGGGTATCGTTCCGTATCAGTTCAACAACAGCTGCAATCAGCAGTACCGATCGACCGTTCTGGATGCGATGAATGTCCTCCACCAGGCGACCTGCGTTCACTTTATTCCGAAGACCGACGAGCAGGTGGAACATATTGAGTTCGGAAAGTCGGATCTTGGCTGTGGCTCATCGATTGGGTATCGTCCGAAGCAAACCGAACCACTCGCAGTGCTGCTGGATGATTTCTGCCTAGGCTTACCGGGGGCGGTGCAGCATGAGCTTTTGCATGTGCTGGGGCTATTTCACGAACACACCCGACCCGACCGGGATGACTATGTGGAGGTTCTGTGGGATAACATTGAACCAGGTCGGGGATGGAGACCTGGTTTTGATAGTGGATGATATTATATGGATCTATTTTATTTCATTTAGAGTTCAAACAGAACTTCTTCAAAGGGTCGTGGGACTATATGGAAACGTTCGGATTGCCGTACGACTTTGGCAGTGTGATGCACTATCCGACGTATGCGTTTGCCCGGCCAGGAACAATGGAAACGATGATTTCCCGGCAGAACCGGAGCGCCGAGTTGGGACAAACTGATGGGGCTAGCGCGCTGGATTTGGAGAAGGTGAGACGCATGTACGAGTGTTGATATTTACTTTGTATCGATCATATATTTGTGATAAAACTATATTGAAGGAATGAGTTGTTCTAAACAATAAATCATCATAGGGCACTATATACTTTGATAATATCTTAATTCGTAGTGAAGATAAAGCTAGTTTAGTAATGCTCGCAGTACGTAGGTAAATCAGACTTCTCTCTTTCGGACAGTTTAAATCCGTGATTTCATCTTATCCAGCAAAAGATGGAGGCATTGTTTTTGTGACTCCTGGTGTGTCACTTCAGCTAGGTGTTCTGTGTAGGAGAGTATTTTTTGCTGCAAAGGAAAAAAAAAGTTTCGAAAATTCAGTGAGTTATTGTTGAAAAACAAACATCGTCGATTAATTAAACATTTAAAGCAATTCCGAAGCAATTCATCATGTTTTGTAAGTCGGTTAGTTTCCTCATATCACGTTAAATAAGGTAGAGGAAAGCTCATTTGTCTTGAAAAATAAAGCTTATCAACATGCAAGTGTCACTATTTGCTATACGTCGATTGCACGAGTGACATTCTCCGGTTGTTAGATGAAGGGTAACTACGCATCATATTTGTTTTGTTTAAGTTGTATCAGGTACAGTAACTTCTTACAACTCCGCTGATTAAAACATTAATTTTTATGGATAGACATCATGGGGATAAGGCAATATGGCATAAGGTCGTTTAGCATAAATTAATTTGGCATAACAAAAACTTGTGCTAATTGGTCATTCGGAATAATGCCGTTTAGCATACTGGCCATTTGGCATAACACTCTTGAAATAATATACATAGAATCCAAGTGGTCATTTGGCATAGGTTTTTATCCATTGTAATATGACCTTCTTTTAAATAAGCTGTCCTTCAAAATATGCCATTCTTAGGTTTCAGGTAAAAATTAAAATTTGAAAATCAAATGTTTTCTTCTCTGATGTTGAACAATGAATTTTTAGATTGACTAATATGTATTACTCAGTTATATTTGGCATTATTCATTCGAACCGACTGAAACATAATTGTCACAAGTAAGAAATTAATCTAATTTTTAACTATATATGCTAAATGTTTCTGATGAAACGTTAATTTATAGATTTTCAATCCAAATAATCTTCCTCAAACTGTTCGGTGGTAATGCCAAAAGACCTTTATTTGTGTTTCTCAGAAGGTTCTGTTTATGTGTGAATAAATGAATATTATGTGGAATTTTACATGGATTTTTGCCAATAACTATGTGTGGATTATTTGCGGTTATACGCTTTAGCATCGCTTGAATCCGTCTTTTTCCGATCGTCAGCGTTTGCCAAAGGTAATCACAACTGGATATGCTTAAACCCTCTAATGAATGTACACGGAAGAAACAAAGTACACAAAATTAAGTTCATTTCACCCAACTCTGGAGTTCCGTGCGGGAAGCCAAATTTGAGTATATGCCATAGTACTAAAATTTGAGTAACTGTACTCAAAGTTTATGGTGGGTAAATTTAACCTAATGCAATAAAACTTGTAAAAACCAAAAAATGAGCACTTTTCCGCACGGTTACTTAGCAAATGTTATACTGCCGTGAAACGCATATCAGTCCCATCTTTGCTTGCTTTCTTATTCATATGGGACTGATATGTGTTTCACGGCAGTATACAACATTTAAAATAAAGTGTCTTTCTCGTGATGATAGAATAAAAACATAAATTTTCTTACATTAATTGTTATGTTATATATTCTCCGTGCGAGGAGTAACGATTATGATGTAGAAGGAGATGTTCGCTCATCACCATGAGGCACCGAGAGTAAACAACAATGTTTTTGGCTAGAATTAAAGATATGAAGAGAAAGTTTTGATAGTTCCGCTAGTGTGCGGCAGGCTTGGAAATTTAACAGATGTTTTATGAAAATTGAGCGAAAAGGGCATGTGTACAGTGGTCCGTGCTTCGACCTACCCCGCAGTGGGATGTTAGGCAAAAATGTCGTTGGTTCGAGTACCACTGTACATGCTCTCGCTCAATTTTCATAAAACATCTGTTAAATTTCCAAGCCTGCCGCACACTAGCGGAACTATCAAAACTTTCTCTTCATATCTTTAATTCTAGCCAAAACATTGTTGTTCTCTCGGTGCCTCATGGTGATGAGCGAACATCTCCTTCTACATCATAAATTTTCTTGATAATTTTATTGTTTTTGTTTGTTTCTTAATTTCTGAGATTTTTAACAATAACGGCCAGTTTAGTACGGTAACATATTTACTGTTTTTCGGTATTCTGATATAGGGTATGTGTCCCTTGACTCAGCCTAATATGCAACAATCGATTACATTTTTCATTGTAACTCATGAAGTATTTGAGCTAGAAACAAAATTTAACTAGTTATACACTTCCTAAGATATGTTTAATAAGCAATCTGGTAAAATGTATCACGAAAAGCTACACAACTTGTTTTATAAAGTCAGAAACTTACGAGAGATATGGATGTAATGTCGGTTTATGGGAACCAAATTGGGTCTAATCATGGATGCAAGTTCGTCCCATTCGATTGATTTTCTATAGAATGCAATCTTCGTACGGGTTTCTTCCTGATTTTCTGATTTAAGGCTTTCCCAGCTGTATTCGCTCTACCCAAAAAACAATTTCACAAACCAAACTGTACTTAAACTGCTAAAAAACACTTAAGTGAGTTTTAAACATGATTTAGCGGTCATTCGACAATCAAAACATTATAATTCACTCTACACAGATTTTGTTACTTTAATTTGTGTTAAGATGAGCCATATGAACAACATTTAACCGGAACTCAGACATTTGTATTGTAAATGTTACCAATAACAACATTTTTACTACGCTTTTCATACAACAGGCCATATTTGGGAACATAGAAAAAAATATGTCCCTTACATTGGGTCCACCGTTTGCTTGTTAAGTCATTGCTATTTTAATTATGTGACCTGTAAGTTTATTACATGTGACTATATTCTGTACATCTTGGCTGCACTATTCGGTTTACAGGTTCAATTTCGGCAGAATTTAGATCATTGGAAGATCGTATAGATAATCTGTTCAGCTTAACCAGTGAAATCATGATGCCCCAAAAGTTCAAGAAATCGAAAATTACGTGAAAGTGAACTACTATAAATTGATTGATTATGTCTCAATTGCTTTGAAATCAACCGATCATCCTGATAGCAACATAATTTTGTTGATTATCGAAGAAATAATGACATATTTGGTACATAGGCCGAATCAAGGAGCTAGGCTAACATTACATCCCGTTACCCTACGTCAAATAATAAAAGTATGCAAACGACTTCCATTTTTACTTCAAAATTAGTTGTCAATGAAGTACTTACCCATTGAGTAATCTTTACCTAATGTGCATGTTGAATCAAGTTTAACCATCTCTCCAGTTCAACAACAGTACTCAATTTCAAGTTTAAAAATTCTAAATTTTAGGTACTTTGTTTCTTCCGTGTATGTCAAAAAGGAGCATGTCGACTTTTAAATGTCATCTCATTCACGTATAAATGAAAATACTCAATGGTTGACATAATAAACTTTCTATTGAGTTGGTGCCTTGCATTCACTCTCTAGATATTGAAAAAAAAAAACGAAAAGAGAAACACAACCAACACGCTCAAATTAATGTCTCTTGTTGTGTCCTTTTTTTTCCTCAGAAAGATAGTTAGAGACAGCAATTTTAGCGTGTAGCATCAAACCCCGTTCGTATTACAACCTACATTACGTGATATAGAATATTTTGATTTCAAATGCCATGCAAACTATTTCCAATGAAAACTAGATACTAATATCAAGATAGTTTATATCACGTTGTATAATTTGTAGTGTGAACGCCTGCCATATTATACTGATTTGACGTATTGCTTCATTTTTTTTTTTCAAAGTACAAGGCTCACACATTAGTAAACAATCTCCATCACGGAATCGCAGTAGTTTTGGAGTCATGTGCTTTGGAAAATGATAGAGTATATCATTAAATAAGGTGGCCAAATATGGACTCTTTTCTGGTTCATTTTAACTTTCCGGGAAACGCGCATGGTATCAAAGATACCCGCATGATCTGGAAGAATTGAACTCAATATTAGGTACTTTTGCCACTGTGTGTAGTTATCAGTTGATTTTTATTTTAGCACGTTTTAAATTGTAAGCACAAACCAACAGGCTATATAGTTAAAGCTTACAGACCAGCACAGATTTCATGACTCAGATTGGTTTACAATTGCAATAAAACTTACTTTGGCAAAACAAGTACGTTGTCATACTTCATTCAAGCCACGAGGGCTCGAGCATACTTGGTTCAGAAATGGAATCCGAAAATGCTTGGGATGGCACGAGGATAATACGCAAGTTCTTAACAATTGTTTTAATTCTTCGTGTATTTTCGTTTGTAGAGAGAGAAAAAAACAGAGGCCTACGTAGACTTTTGACGTAGACCCCCTCTGTCATCGTAGACAAACGTAAACTTTTAAAAACCCCAACCCCACCCCGCTGAATTGTCTACGTGGTTTATGAATAGCCCCTTGTGCCATATGGGGTAGCACCCGATAACTTAGATAAATTGAACATTTGTCAGGAAACAACAATAAAAGTGCCACGAATCCTGCTCAACATAACAAAAAAAAAAAAAAAAAAAGATGAATCTGAAAGGAGCTCCCGACCTTGTTCAATAAGAAGTTCATTTGTTCATTCATAGTTGAGTCTGTGCTGAGAGTGGTTTGAGTCGAAATAGTCGCTCTCACCGAACGAGATGACAATAATTTTCGGATTGAGTGAGTGACTCGTGTGCAAATTTAAAGGAGAGTCACCTCACTCGTTTTGGCAACTGTCAACTCGTCCAGACAGATCAGATCGGAGAATAGGCTGAATATTCAGAGGAATAAAACCTATTGAGAATTCCAAGTAAAGCAAAAGTGAGGTTAAACATCGTTGTATCTAAAACTGAAACTGCTATAATTAAGGTGCCGAAACAAGGCGCTTCAAATCTATGCTATAGTTCACTATAATATAGCCGTTAAAGATATCTATTTCATAGTTCTATAAGATTCAAGAAAGTAACCATGGACACATTCGGCAGCTATGGACGAGAATGAAAAATTGCTACAGTACATCATATTGAAAAGGCGAATAAAACGAAAAACTCGCAAAGTCTGGACAAAATCATCGATTGCTCGTCTTGAAGGCTAGGAAATTGAGCCTATTTCGTTAAATAAGTTGGGTTATAATGATCCAGATCACTAGCTCAGCGAAATTCTTCTGAGATGTTCTGCGCAGTTCTTTAGATAAGTTATGGAAGTTCTTTAGAGAAATTCGGGGAATTTATTTCATTATTTCATTATTTAGTTCAGGGAAGTTCTTCAGAGAAGTTCGGGGAATTTCTTTAGAGGAATCAGGGAAGTTCTTCAGAGAGCTTCAGAGAAGTTTGGAAAATTTTATTCAGAGAATTTCAGGAAAGTAATTTTAGGGAAATTCTTCCGAAGAATTTCAGGGAAGTTCTTCAGAGAACTTCGGAGATGTTCTCAATCAAGTGGAATTCTGCAAAGAACTTCGGGAAAGTTCTTCAGAGATCTTTGGGGAAGTTCTTCAGAGCTTGGATCTTTACCAGAGAAGTTCAGGGAAGTTCTTCTGAGAATTTCAGGGAAGTTCTTAAGAGAAATTCAGAGAAAACGGTTTAATTAATGGCTTTGAAGTTTATAATTATTCGTAAATACCGGTTTTTAGAGCGGCAAGAATGAAATGAAATTGAAATGATAGGTTTATTTGAAATATTATTTAGAAGAGAAGTGGCTGTCAATTTCACGTGATTTTGAAGAAAAATGCCAATTTTCCAATTGCGTGGGAGCGTTACACGGAAACCACGTTAGAAGCAGAGAGCGTCAGTGATTATTTAAAAAATTAAAAGCATTATTATAATGGCTCTAGTGGATGCTGAATACAAATTTACGCATATCAACATTAGAGCAAAAGGCAGGATCCGAGATGGTGTGATATTTGCCGATTTCTTTTGGGGAATCTTTTGCAGGATCTTTGTTTCCTGAGATGCCTATTTCGGCTCCGATGGTGCGCAATTTGTATGGCTTATCTAACGCGAGGACGATCAGTTGCAGAATAGTGACCTGATTTTGGTTTTTTTAAGTTTCGTGGGTTGGAACACGATTTTGGTGCAGTTCGAGAGAAGCGCCATCTGATCATGATGCCTTTTTACGCTTCAAATGGCGCACGGCTGGCTTAGGGTGCTGACATAGTACGGAGGGGCGTCAAGCAAAGCGTGTTAATCGCTTGAGGTGAAGCTTTTGGAAGCGTCAAAAAAGGCGTGCTATGACATAGTGTAGTGGTTTTGTATGCTGTGACTTCTAACGAAACATGTAAAAGGAACCTATAGCCACAGCCATTCAAGCTTGAATCTCGACTTGTGTAAATTTCCGCAACCGTCAATTTGAAAGGAATCGCCAAATGTCAATAAGCATTTAGCAAAAAGCAAATATGTCAGTTTTGTAGACGCTATCTGGCATATAATTGCACCGTCAAAACATCGTGTCAATATCGGGTGGCATGTGGCGAACGACGAAGTGATATTTTGACATTAGCTGGCAGATGCCGCAACTTACACCACATCAGTGGGCACCTCGACCAAGTGAACTACATAGCGTTTGTGAAGCAACAGTTGCTTACGCTAGCGCTTGCTAGAGATTTGAAAATTTACACAAAGTTATCGATTAATTTTGCTCTTGCTTAAACGTCTGTCTGTGCTATAGCCATGATAATGCAATGTTAATTATTTTTGTTTCAACCGATTATACTCAGATTTCATTACAATCAAACACAACATTTAATTGAGTCGCGTTTGAACGAATCCACCGCCGAGTGGGTTTTGGGTGGCACTCAAACACAATCTAGGTCCTCTAGGCACTATTAGCTATGTTCTTTATGTGACTATAGAACTGCATTAATGCCACTTTTGCGGCTTAGTGGTTACTTGGCAGATGATGGATGCAAAATAATTTAGCGGTTGAAAATACCACATCCAGGGGTTAAAATTAAGGCACCCCTGACGATGTTCAGCTTAATGCAATTTTGTTTGTGTTACGAGCAAAATTAAAGTTTCAACGTCCATTTCGATTGAACTCGGTGGCTAAAGCAGGTGCACGCGCGTGAAAACACTTGGCAGAATGGTTTGACTCTAAAATGAACGCTTCCCGACGCGCTTACTATGACGGGTGTAAGCGTTTTTCCAAGCATTTTGTACTCACACCTACTACAACGGCTCGCACGCCCACGCTCACGCTGACGCGCACTCTTTCCTTCCCTCCTTACTATGTCGTCGCCGTTAGGTATCGATGCAATCGGTGTTTCAAGTTTAAAAACGGGTGATTGCTGTTGGCATAGTAAGCCATGAACTCTATGTTAATCATTAGTCTTTAATAAACCCTCAGTTCTATCTATCATTCGCTACGCACCAGACGTGTATCATTTCCATTAGGTTATGGGCCCAGACACGTTGGCCTCATAGCAACGCGTAGCAACGGAAAAACACGAGCGAATTTTTTTTCCAAGCGCTCCTTTGAAGATGCCGACGAACCAGAACAATGATGAAAATTCCAATCAAGGACGGAACGGAAACGGTACCATTTCAAAGTTGCCTGCGGTGAGCGGAATTTCGTTGCCAGCGACGGAACAGTTGCGTGGAAGAGAGAATTACACCTCGTGGGCGTTTGCAACCAAGATGCTCCTGATCCGTGAAGGAACTTGGGACGCTGTAGCACGGGGAGAAGAGGATCCGGTAGACGCAATTTCCCTTCGAGCACTTGCATTGGCGCATCTGCCTCAGCATTGAGCCGGTGAACTATAGTCTGGTTCTGAGTGCAGAAACGGCAAAAGCGGCATGGATCAATTTGAAAAACGCTTTCCAGGACGATAGAATGACCCGGCGGATAGGCTTACTACGGAAGCTAACCAACATACGGCTATCCGAGTGTAACTCCGACGAGGAATATGTCAGTCAAATGATGTCGACCAGTCACAAACTGTCTGAAGTTGGCTTCAAGGTTGACGACACGTGGTTGACGAGTCTTCTTCTGATGGGTCTACCGGAGATGTACGAGCCAATGATTATGGGCCTCGAGGCGTCCGGGACCCGGATTACGGCGGATGCAGTCAAAGCCAAAATCCTTCAAGATGTGAAGATGAGCAGTGTAGCAAAGTCCAGTTCTAGTGACGGAGCTTTCTACAGTCACCCGAACAAGTCGAAGCAGAAGGAGAAAGCTTCAGTGAAGTGCTTTAAATGCAAGCGTTTGGGGCATTTTGCGTCAGAGTGTCAGAAGCCAGAGGCCAATGACAACAAAAAGGAGAAGAAATCGGGCAAGCAAGCTGCATTCAGTGTCCGTGATGTACCAACAAACGTGAGAGAGGAATTGATTTTTGATTCGGGGGCGACGTCCCATATGTGCCACAGTAAGGCAATTTTGAAAGATGCCAAGGAAGTGGCACAGCATATCAACGTGGCCAACAATGCAGAATCTCCAGTGATCGCAACCGGAACAGTGAAGCTCACAGCTGATGTGGAAGGTAATTCGTGCGATTTGACGATGGCTAATGTCCTGTGCATTCCAGACCTAGCGCTCAATTTGCTGTCCGTGAGCAAAATATGCAACAACGGATATCGTGTAGTTTTCATGAAGGACGTTTGTGAAGTGCGATCGCAATCCAACGAACTAGTCGTTGTTGGCAGAGAGCCAGGAGGTCTCTACAAGTTGTGCTTGGTCAACAAGGAAGTTTCGTGTGCGGCAAAGGAAGCGGACGATATGATTCTGTGGCACCGGCGGATGGGCCATTTGCATCATCAGAGCCTGAAGCAGCTACGTGATATGGCTAGTAGTATCCGATTCCGGGATGCGACTATTCCCACGTATACTGTATGTCTACAAGGGAAGCAACATCGTCAATCGTTCAAAAGAAAGGCACTAGAGTTGGCGAGGTACTAGAACTGGTGCATTTAGATTTATGCGGGCCGATGGAGAACGTCTCGATAGGCGAGAGCAGATATTTTTTGACATTCATCGATGATACTAGTAGAAAGGTGTTTGTCTACTTCATCAAGTCAAAGAAGCAGATCTTGGATTGTTTCAAAAATTTCAAGGCTTATGCTGAGAATCAAACCGGTAAGCGTATCAAGCGACTTCGAACGGACAATGGTTCTGAGTACATGAACCAAGAAATGGAACGATTTGCGCAGTTCGGGAATTCATCACGAAACGACGGTTCCTTACAACCCGGAGCAGAACGGCCTCGCTGAGCGGATGAATCGGAGAGTGGTTGAAAAGGCACGGTGCTTGCTGTTCGATGCTGAGTTGGAGAAACGATTTTGGGCGGAAGCTGTTGCGACTGCGGTTTTCTTGGTCAACCGATCACCGACGAAGGGGTTAGATGTGACTCCAGAAGAAGCATTCAGTGGCAAGAAACCAGACCTTTCTGAATTGCGAGTGTTTGGCACCAAGGTGATGTGCCATATCCCGAAAGTCAAAAGACAAAAGTGGGATGCGAAATCCGAGCCAGGAATTTTCGTCGGGTATGCAGTTCAATCGAAGGGTTTCCGTGTCTACGTTCCGCGGACAAAGAAGGTCGTCGTCAGTCGAGATGTCGTCTTTCTAAGCGAAATAGCAGATACAACGGTTCGGGGCGAACCAATCGAGAAAGTCGACAACAAATGGATGCAGTTGGAGTGCAGTGATCCAGTCGTGGTGGACAATCCGTCAATGATGACGAAACCGACAATGAATCAGACCTCGACAGTAGCATTGGTGAAACGGATTATGGCAGCGCAAACGACGCTGTTGTTACGGTGTCTTCTCCAGCGCTCTCTCCGCAACAAACGGACCCACAAAATGTGGTCAGGCGCAGCGCGAGAGAGCGCCAGTCATTTGCAGAGGTAATGGGCTGTGGCGTTCAGCAGTTGTGGCAGAAAGCGATGGTAGAAGAGTTCGAGTCGCTGAAGAGCAACGATACCTGGGAGCTAACCAAGCTTCCACAAGGACGAAAGGCGCTGAAATGCAAGTGGGTCTACAAGCTGAAGACCAATGCCGACGGATCGGTACAGCGCTATAAAGCTCGACTCGTAATCAAAGGCTTCTCCCAGGTGAAAGGTGTCGACTACAACGAGACGTACTCTCCGGTAGTCAGGTACGCCAGCATTCGCTATCTGCTGGGCTTAGCTGCACAAATGGACCTCCGTATTTACCAGATGGATGCAGTGACAGCGTTCCTCCAGGGCAATTTGACAGAAGAGGAAATCTTCGTGGAACAGCCCGAAGGATTTGTGGACAAGAAGGATCCAAAAAAGGTGTGCCGTTTGCGAAAGGCGCTGTTCGGCCTGAAGCAAGCCAGTCGGGTGTGGAAGGGGAAGCTTGATGCGGAATTGAATCAGTTTGGCCTGAAGCGTTCTAGCTTTGATCCATGCGTGTACTATAAAGTCAACGGTGACAAATTCATCATTATTGCTGTTTACGTCGATGATTTCCTGGTGTTCTCCAATCAGCCGAGATAGGTGGAATACGTAAAAGAGCAGGTAATGTCGAAGCTCCACATGAAAGATCTTGTAAAAGCGGAACAAGTTCTGGGCATGCGGATCACCCGTGCTGAAGATGCAGTTATGTTGGACCAACAGCGATATATCGATGAGCTACTTCGGCGTTTCAACATGATCGAATGCAATCCGGTTGCGACGCCCGTCGATGGAAATCAACGTTTGTCGAAGGAAATGAGCCCGAAGGATAAATGCAAGAAGCAGCGGATGACATCGGTGCCGTTTCGTGAGTTAATAGGTGGTCTACAGTTCTTGGCACAGTGCACCCGGCCTGATATCGCATACGCTGTTAATTCCGTGAGCAGTTTCAGCAGTAATCCATGAGAAGCACACTGGACGGCGGCCAAGAGAATCTTGCGTTACCTGAAAGGGACAAAGCTGATGAAACTCGTTTACATGAAGCAAGAAGACGGATCATTCAAAGGGTTGAAAAGTATTGTGATGCAATACGTGGAATCAAAGCAACAGAAGGCGGTTGTTCTGACAAAGCCAATTACCGGACGAAAGTTTCAGGAAGCCATGAACTCTATGTTAATCATTAGTCTTTAATAAACCCTCAGTTCTATCTATCATTCGCTACGCACCAGACGTGTTTCATTTCCAATAATTGCACGCTAAAATCAAAGATCAAAATCAAATGTTGAACCAGTTCCGATGGTAGAATCGTAATCTGCGTCTCAACATTGTCATCTTGAAAATACTTTGTACCTGGCTAGGATCAAAATCCCCTGGTCTAGACTTTCTTCGGATGAGGAATTGCTAAGCAGAATAATACACTCATTTTGAAGTATACACTTTCACAGGTGATCGGGATTGGTTGGTTCCCACAACACCGTATGTTGCTCTCACAGCTCAATCAAGTGGAATCTCGTTTTCCTGGTCCATTTTTTGCCGTAAAAATACCGCGAAAACACTAACTAGCAAAAAAATTAAACGAGCTGTCAAAAAACTTCGACCAACGAACTATGAACTATTCCGTCCGGATGGAATAGTTCATAGCCTACTACTGTAACATAGAAACTTTCGCTAGAGTGTACACACGACAACGGCCACGGTTCTATATCATAGCGTAAAACTATCGCATGTAAGTCATAACTGTGAGCTATCACTACATAGTTTAGGTATTCCTATGAACTATAACATAGTTTTCCAGCATATAGCTCATGAGATACTAGAAAAAGCTGCCGTGTGGCGACACCTTAACTGTCTAGTTATGTTTCAAATTGTATGGAATTGGTCAGTATCGTCTTTTTATCACCAATTACTTTGCTTAGACAGCTCGAAAAACCATTTTGAACGAGCGCCATCTACGACGTTTAACCTCACTTTTGCGTTCCCTGGATGGTTCCCTGAATGGTACCAAATTAGTACTTACCAGTTGCTTCGCATCCAGCGTGTTCCTATTCTTCGCCGCAAGGTTCCACAAGTTGTACGTGAGCGTAAACATGCGATCCACCGTCAGATCCGCACCGGTGATGATCTTCAGGAACAGATCCAGTGCCAGCTGGGACTGTTGCCGGATTGCGTTGGATTCCAGCAGCTGTTTCAGGATTTGAAGAACCTCGTCGCAGACTTCGCAGCTGATGGTGTGGATTTCAGCGAGAAACTTCGCATCCGAACCGTACAGTTCGTCGTTGGAGATTACGTTTACAATGTGGTACGGATAGACCTCCTGTGCGGCTACCGAGAGGAAATCCAGCACGTGCAGGTAGATCGAGGCAAGAGTATCCGAGCTGGGATCAAAGGGATATTTCTTGATTGATTCAAGAAGTAGCCGCAGAAGGTAGAGAACGCCCTGAGTGGGATTATCCGGAACAATGACTAGCGTGGAAAGGAAGTTCATTAGGAACGATTTGAGGAAAGGTTCGGTGGATTGGATTTTGCCATCCTGCTCGTAGGTGCGGGGGATTTCATGGATGAGGTTTAGGGCTGCTTCGAAACAGGAGTCCGCCTGCTGAAGGCAGACGTTAAGCAGGGCCACTTGGCCCGATTGAAGGTACAGTTCCATTCGGGTGTTGACATCGATGATCGATGGAATTGTGATGAAACAGTAAGCGGCACATGCCTTCACGAATGCGGCCGTCTTATTGGTGTGTTGACCTTTGACAATGCGTCGGGTGCTAGTGGCTAGGCGGTTGACGCAATGGATAAGCGTAGAGTAGACGGGATCCAGATTGGAGAAGGCGGAACGTGCTTCGACGTAGAACGAGAGCTGTTGCTCAAAGTCCCGCCCGAAGTCTACCTTGCGTATGAAATGGCTGATAAGGTTGCTAATCTGCCGCCGCTCGTCTTCACTCGTTAGAGCACTGGGGGGAAAAAGAGCAGATGATCCTAATAGTCTGCAATGAATAGGATTATTTTCCTTACTTCACAGAATCGTTCAGGACCTTGCTGATGTACATCAGAGCATTCGTAACCACTGGATCCGTGATGTCCGAATCGGTAGATGCCGTTCGGTAGCTAGTCAGAATACTTTTGCATACATCCAGCTTGGTGGACTCCTTCTGAAATAGATCCAGCATAGGCAAGAAGTTGTCCTACAAAATAAATATTCAAGATTAGCAGTTGTAAATATGCCCTTGAACTACCACTGTTACCAAAGCCAACACTCCATGAATATCTTGAGCATTGGAAACGACCTTGTCTATGATGACCTGCAGCTCATGGTAGTGCCGTTCGTACGCTCGATTCGGTGTCATATGATAGAGAATATCCCCCATCAAAGCATTCACCTCGCGAAGCTGCAATAATTAAAATGATAATTCATTGTATCAGGTTTGCCGTTATTGTTCGACTCACCCCAAAATGCTGGCTCGTGTACTGTGCCCACATCTCGGCGCATTGAATGTACTCCTCCGTATTACCCATCGAACTGATGGTTCTCCAGGCTGCGTTCAAAACCAGCGCCCTCTGTTCAGCGGGAGGAGCCGTGTGACTCAAAATGCTGCCCAAAATCCTCAAAAGATGTCCACGGGATAATCCTTCCACCGAAATGGATGACAGAATTTCTACGAAAGGTACCGCTCGAAGTGCAATGAAATCCGACCGGAAGGAGTGCATAATCGATTGCATCAGAAGAGCCGGATGTTTCTTTTCGCGGCATTTCTTCAGAATATCGTCCAACTGATTATCGGTGCTCAAAATCGTAACACCTTGCATAAGCCAATCCAGCGCCGGCAGGAACAGCGAGACGTAACCGTTCAGGGTTATTCGATGTTTGGCAATTTCCATGCGGATCCCTCCGTTTAAGATAGTATGATAAATCATAAGAACATCGTTCAAATTCTCCTTGATATACTCGCGGTCAGTCGTTATGGCCATTCCCACCCGACACAGGTAGCATCGAGCGTAAACGTTGACGAGAGGGTCGCCGATTCCCCGAATCATATGAGTCAACCGCATCAGGATAGAACTGAACTCGTTGGCCGTAAGGAATCGATAATTTTTCAGAATGGCCATTTCTACGTACAACCTGAAAAAAGTCATAACTAGTAACTATGTAATTTCAAATGAGTAAATCTAGGGGGGAAAACGCACCTTGGCAGCAGTTCCCGAATGGAGGCAATCTTGTAGAACCAATTCTGGCACGTTTCTTTTGCCGATTCCGGCACCATATCGGGAGTAAAATTCTCCGGCAGCGCTGCAGGTTCTCTACTACCTGGTCGAACGTTCTCACCCTTAACGAGCAGTCTTTCATATACCAACTTGCCAAAAATGTCCAAAATGTCCGTAATCAATACAAACTTGGACGGATAAAATTGAATAACCGATGTATCCGCCAACAGCTTGGAGCACTGAATCGCAATTTTCAACGCCTTTACGCGTTGATCCGTATTCCAAGCCTGCACCAGCTCATGATTCAACTGTTCGATCTTAATCACGTACTCCTGCTGCGACAAATCCAACATTTGGCGAACCGTCCCCTCTTCGAACTCATCCAACTGCTCCAACCGGTATTTTACCTTCTCCGACATGGTCGTTTGCGATTTGATCGTTTCCCCTCCGTTGAGGAAACTCGTCACAATCGACAGCTTTTCGTTGGTCGTGTATTTATTCAGAATCGCTCCCCTCCTTCCGGCCCACGGTTCGATCAGCTCCAAGTCCAGCAAATTACTCACTTCTCGCTTCTTGGACTTGGAAGCTGAAACGCTCAAGCCACCATCAAACTCGGCAGCCATTTGAGAAGAGGATCCTGAGCAGAGTCCTGCCGCGCAAACTGGCTCAACGGATCCGAACCATCTAGAGCCAAACTGAGCGGATCCAGAGAAATGGTTGATGATGAGCCGCTGTTGCTCTCGCTCATGTTGTTCGCCGTCTTCATTCGGGTGCCCTTGCTCTCCAAAACCGTGATCGTCGATTGCTTCAAGGGATGATCAAATACCTTGAACTGATCCAAATAACGCCGGCATTCGTCCTGATTGCGACGGATGCATCTCCTTCCGAACAATAAATTTCACAGATGAAGCCTTATCATGACAGGAAACTGTCATTATGATTAGGTGCGGTACTTACCATTCGGCAGACATTTTCCACTGCTGATTGTGGCAATGTTCTCAGTTTCAGTTGATAACAGATTCACTGCAAAAAATATATAATCTAGAATATTAAATTTACAAGCTCGTTAAAACGGATTAAAGATAATGGGCCAGAACTACCAGAACTGAATCTGGAAAGACTGCGAGACGAGCGGAGCGACTGATGAAAATAAAAATAAACCGATGATTGATTGAGCTGTCATACTTCGGCAACATTCGGCGATCCGTTAATCAACAAACGAAAGTTCTTGACAACGAGGTGCAGACATGTCGATGAACCGAAAGAGGTACTAGATGAAATATGAGCAGGGACCTGACGGACAGCCACTGTCCTGTAGCCAACATCTCAAACATCCAAACGACAAAAGATTCATTGTTTGAAAACAATACTGGGGTTCGTACCCGAAGTAACAAAGGTCAGACGGGCCTTATTCAAATGCATACTTTCGAAAGCTAGTAAATGGGTTAGAAGGCGAGATGGACCAAGTTGGTCGTCTGTAAAGACAACCACAAAGGAAAAAAATGGGATAGAGTTGCTAGGCCCCTGAATATGAAAGAGAGCAGACGGTAATTTTTGCACAGAAAACCGAAACAACTCAACATTAAGTTTTTTGCATTCGTTTTGACACCTAACTGCAACCAACAAACAATGTGCAACTAGACAAAATCGTCAAAAGGTCGAAAATAACAATTTTAAACAATGACTAAAAACGTAAATCTCCTGGAAATGCCAGCCCGGATAGAAATAACCATACAATTACAACACAATAATATAAAACAACCTGAAAATCTTTTTCCGACCTTAAATGTGCTTAAATCTTATTGTTCGTGAATCAGATCAATGAAAAATGCATTTTGTCAATACAATAGATCTACATTTCACTCCATATTCTAGGATTTTCAACAAAAGTGAAACAATACAAATCATAGTAATTAACTCAAATTTGTTCGGAAAATAATGATTTTTTTCTACAGTTAAGATACATAACAACCCCCCTTTTCTATTGTCGATGCCTCAATTCACATTAGATTGTATTGTGAAAACCATAACTTCTATTGTCATCTTATAGTTGTGAACAATATTATTAATTGTACATACTATAGATTCTATTGTATGGTTACAATATATTTAATTGAAAACCTATTGGAATTTTTTATTCGGGTACTTCCCCATTTCTTCTTGAATCATTGTAAACCCTAACCTCGACTTAGCCGCGAGTACTTCGGCTTTCCGAAACTAACATAGTTACTAAGATATTATATAATTGTATATATCAACACTTGTAATCAGGAAAGCTTAAAGGCGTACAAGAACAACGTCGTGGTAAACAAAATCCATTCATGGGTCAGCCTCATGAAATTCCAAAGCACCGTTCATAAATGAGTCTAGTTTGAAACAAAAAAAATTTTGGCTGTAATTCAAACAACAATTCTGGTTGTACAAAAGTTAACATATGTTCGTTTCTAGTCCTCGACATAAGTTGAATTGAACGAGTTTTTCACGTTATAAACACACACAAAAATTGCATTGATTCAAAATGAAATTTAGATGATTCAAACTAACACCTTAGTTTTGTTACAACCATAAACAGATTTCTTTTCACCAAATTTAACAGCTCCTACAAATTGTGATGTTTGGTTGAATCAACCTTAATACTCAGGTAAAATTAAACTGATTTTGTGATTAGTTTAAAACGAACTTTTTTCTTCAAAATTACTCCGGATTCATTAAATTTGAACACTCTATGATTTTCTTCTCCCTCCAAGATTTAGAGTGGTGGTAATGCCAGACAATGAGAATGCGAAAACGAAAAAAATAACTTCACTCATATTTGATCATAAAACTCACGTTTGCTCAGAATGCATCAGCTTCCATCAACTTATATAATTTTTACTCGATCTAAAGTATTCTGGCAGCACTGGCTTGAATAAGACGGTGGGGACGGTGGTAACCTTGGCAACCAATAACAACAGTATGTTTACTGTTTGGGAAAATGATGTATTATCGTATCGTATGATGCTCTCATTTCAGGTCGCAGATGATAGGTCGCAGTATTTGGAAGAGTAATTGAGCCCCAAAGTAGATTGTTTAATATTGTTTCATTTTTTTCTTGTAGGAAGACGAAAAACAGATGAAATTACTTCCAAAAAGAGCAAAAGCTGGTTCTCAGAGAAAACTCTAGTTTTGCGATTGATCGATCCGGCTTGATTTTTTTCTAACACCCCGTTCACACTACAACGTATATTACGTGATATAGACTATCTTGATATCAGCATCTATACATCTAGTTTTCACTGGAAATAATGTGCATGGCATTTGATATCAAGATACTCTATATCACGTAATATAGGTTGTAATGTGAACGGGGTGTAAAGGTGTTCCGTTCGGCAGTCAATTCGACATTGGCTTCGACTGTGAGAAGCATTGCTGATGTAGTGACACATATTCGATTTGAGGGAACAGGATAGAGTAATTTGGATGAGGATTGCGTCGGTATGCGGACACTGATTTGGAGTCCAGAGGCGAAAGTTCTGTAGGATCATTTTAAGTTGCATACCTGAAGCGGGGAGGGCTGATGCACAACAAATTGATTTTCATGCAGGCGAATAGAAGATAGGGCTAACGATGAGCTGTACTTGGGCTGGGGACCGACACAAGTTCCAACCAAGCTGAAAACAACACAAGCTACACACATTATTATTATTTACGTATTAATTTATTGACTAGCGGGTGAAGATTACCACAACGTTGATACGGTAACCCTTTACGAAAAAACTTTCTTGTTTTGATTATGCAATTTCACTGTCAAAACCAAGCGTTACAAAAGGTAGGAATGTTGAATAGCACAATATGAATCCAATGAATAAGAGAATAATTGCTCAGTTTTACTCAGGATTGCTCAGTGTCTTGCCCCTAGTTTTAGATGCACTGTCAGCCAGATATCACAAGAGCTTTTGTTTGTAACTTGTTGTAACTTCCAGACAAGCGAAAGTTATTTGAAATTTAAAAGTTCCAAATCTTGCAGCCGCTTCGGAGCTTGCCAATTTTTTTTCGCAACGAAGACGTCTTGAGGGAGTCATTTCAGGATTTTTGAAGGAAGCCAAAACTCTGTCTCCACGACAGTTTGTTCATTTTGCCACTAGGGAAAACCTTTTTTGCTTTCATCGCATGGAAAAAGCTGAAACATGTTCGGACACCCAAAGTTTATAACAAATTTGTTAATATCCTGTTCTGTTGGTAAATTCATAACAGCTTACGCTGAAAGGATTTCAAATGCGATGGGCAGTTTTGCATTTATCAACGGTGAAATTAAAACAAATAAATATATAAATAAATTCATAGCATTCCGCCATAGACTAACTCTAAGACCAGTAGGTCCCATACAAATGCGATTTTTTCTTGGCTCAGTCAGTACTAGCACATCGGTCCCAAGCTCAATAATGTGCCCCTGATAATGAACTCACACGAACACACTCTCAAATATTCTGTCAAAATAACACAGCAAATCAAAACAAAGGCGCAAATATGTACAGCAAGGTGCTGGCTTCAAGATGTAATTCGGACCAAGGGGTTCGACAACAGTGATCCAACTCAAATCGCTAGTTGCATATTGATTGTTGATTCCGGATCGGATGTGAAAATAATATCTATTTGATATTAACAATATTGCTAGTTGTTTAAACTAACATCGTTGGTTTTATTAAGCATTTTGTTGTTTATTCAGAATAACTAGTTGGTTTGACTCATACCGAAAAATGATTAAAACAAACTGCTAGTTTTGTTTGAATTTATCTAAGATTTAACAGTTATCAAAATGGAACAACCAATGTTATGGTTGTTTCAACCAAACATTTGTGGAGTTCAGGTACCAAACCAAAAATAACATTACTTTTTAGTTTAATTCAAGCATTGTACTTTGTCAAATCAAACCGAAAATTAGTTTAGGCAAATTTTAATATGATATTTTGGCTGAAACAACCTCAGACATGATTGTATTTACTAAAGTTTTTTCTCCGTGATGCTACGATGCTTAACCTCACTCTAGCTCTACTTGGATTTCTCAACAGTTTTTCCTGTAACATTTACGTTTACGTAACGCAAATATACCCATTGCGTGGCCAAGCCTTCCCCGCTGAGATCAGTTTACCCAAATATGGGTAAAGAATACCCATAATCACGAAAAGTGCACATACCCATTTATGGGTATGTTACTACTTACCCATATTTGAGTATTTTTTCCCATACAAATGTACTCAAATATGGGTAATGGCAACTTTACCCATAAATGCGTACGTGCACTTTTGAGCGATTATGGGTAAACTGAGCTTAGCGTGTACCTAGAGTCCCTAGAAATTAGGGACTCTAAACATACCCATAAATGAGTATGTGCACTTTTTTGGGATTCTGGGTAAACTGAGCTTAGCGTGTCTATGTTATGCTCGCTGTCATGCTCCTCAAGTGTTTTTTTCTCTCCGTTAAAATCCAAACGGTTGTGTCGATGCGAGGCGCATTCCGTTGCAAGAAAAGCAAAGCTCGCGTTTTAAAACTGTCAGTCAGTAGAGTTTCATTGTTCCTCAGAAAATGGTGCATCGCAGGACCACGGTCGTTCGATAGTACTTTATTGCACCACCAAATAAAATAGTGTTGCGAATTTTTTGCCTCTTGTCGTCAATAGTTGTGCTTGTGCGGGTAAAAAAAGGTTTTCCCAATCGTGTTTCGGTTCGTGGTCATCCTTGCCGTGTGTTTTATAGCCGAAAAATCGTGTTTTATTGTGAAAATTTGCATCGAATACAGCTGGAGGAAGAGCGGCTGGTGTGTTGTGTGCTTCACATAATATTATTGTGTTTTCCTAACTCGGTGATTGTGTTGCATTGTTTTTTTCATCTTCTGGAAGTTCCTCAAGTGATTGCTTTAGCGGCAGTGGGGAAGGGGAAATTGGAAACCGAGGCCAGCTCGTTTCGGGAGACGGAGCGAGAGAGGACCAGTCTACGCGTTGAATTCCGCTTCATCTCTTCGCCATATGAGTAGGTAAGTGTCCGATGACGATTCTATAGTTCCCAGTGTTTTTTTCTTCTCCTGGTGCCCTGGTGATTGTCTCCGCCGCATTGCATCGTTGTATGTGAGTGTAGCCCCGTAGTGCTGGGAATGGAAAGACCTCAACCCAAAATGACGACGACGGCGAGAGCGATAAAGATGATGACTGGGAAAAAGGGTGTTCGTCATTCTACAAAGAAAAAAACAATGGCCCACTTAGGCATTCCTGCATTGCTCGAGGTGCAATGTTACTAAAAAATGCATGGGATTTACACAACCCGAAAACAGTGGAAGGTACCAGTCGTCCCAAGCCTTACTTTCGAAGATTAAATGATATCGTTCGTTGGCCATTCCATGATTCGTTGTTGATCCAACAAATTCCATGTCATTTCCTATCTAAAAGTGTTATTTGGCCCTCCGTGCACCTATCCGCAGCGCCTAGTTCCAGGTAGTGACCGACCCGCGATGTTGAGGTCTCTCAAGGCTATTGACTCTTATTTTTCAATATTTGTTCCATTCGTTGACTGTGCGCTGGAGAACACACACACCTTTCAATTTAGCTTACCTCCGGGCTCGATCACTGATCTTTTGCGGGCGTCGTTGCGCGAGACGAGCGCGGGAGACAGGGGTGGGTTAGTGGTCGAAGATGTTAGAGTGGCAGGCAAGGTGTTTGCTGGAAAGATAAGCACAACCTAGAGCCGAGAGCCGTCATCGCTAAGCGCTAACCAATGTAGGTATAAGGTAGTTCGTCAAAGCTGGCACCTAGCTGGCTGCATGGGAGAGCAAACTAGCGGAACGGCTTGTGTTTTAATTTGTGATGGTATTCTCACACTGCTTGGAGCTCTTGAGAATTGTGTGTATGGGTACCTATATGACTTTTTGTTGTGATGTTGAAATTAATGTTCTCGGAAACGGTGCGGAGTTCTTAGATAAATACTTCCGGTAGGGTTTATTATTTGAGACGGTTAGATTGACTTTAAGGAGGTTATGCTGGAAGGTCTAAAATAGTGAGAAGCAATCTCCAACTCAATTCAATTATTGCTCTGCCGTATATCCCAACGTTAACAAAAGATCGTTATCATCAACCCTCTCGATGCGATAAATATCGTCAAAATACTAACAAAACTGCAATCCTTAATTTGTTCTACGAAGTCAACTTCCTAGGCTTTTGAATATACCAATTATCTGTTTATGTTTGACATCACGCGCCTCTGTAGCCTAGCGCCACGTGAACGCATAAATGCTTTTGCTGTTATTTCAATTACCGTCCGCTTGTCGTTAGTTTTTCTTCGTGTTTACAGAATGTGGACTTTAAATTGTAGCGCCTGAAATGAAAGTCATCAACTCGGTCGCATTCATCAATGAATACGAAACACGTTTTAGGTCATCAGACTACTGCAACAAACAGTTCGGTTCCTTCACCTGGACGGAAGTTTGTCGAATGTCATGTAAATCGTTCTTCAGAATGAGAATGAGCTACGTAGCTGTTTTCAATATTTAAACAAAACGAAAAAAAAACGATCGGAAACAGTACAATAGCCTACAACACGAACGCCTATTTAGCTCTCGTATATAATTATTCGCGTCACCAGGGCCGAAGTTACCTGTCTGATTCTGTTGAATCAGGTGTTTTGGTTCTTGCCAAGAAAGGCTGGCTGCTGGTTGGTCGCTGTGAAACAGGTTTTACCGTTCGCTACCTAATAACCAACTATACTATGTAGTCTTGTTCGCTAAATGCTGATAAGAGGTAACAGTTTTTTCCCGGTAGCAGTTGATAAAATTGATGTTCTCTGTGCCTCACAAATAGCTGTCGATTGATTGATGGATGTTGAACACAGTGTGAGCGAATTCAGTAGCGTCTCGTATTGAAGGAGTTCAATCTTCAAAAAGGCTTCTAGGTAAATATAGTTATTTTATTTCAAAACCAAAACATCTCAAAAGTATTTTCAAAGAGAGCGTGTTGAACAGCAAGCTTTATTTCCACAAATCCAAAGGACACCTCCACAGCTCAAATGAGTTTCAACAGTTGTTTGACTCAATATTATTTAAAGAGCGAGGGCAGAAGTTGAATTCCATCGAAGAGTAAAACTTGGTGAGTGCATTCCAATTATGAAAAATATGTTCATGCTCAATTAGGACATACAGAATCAAGTCCCTATCATTTTGAAGTTTTCTGAGCACAAACCTCAAATAACTATTAAGACTTCAGGCGTGAAATTTTCAAGAATCGTTTCCTTCATTGGTTAGCAATTCCAGCGTTGTCTTGAGCAGTTCCAGGCGAAAATTGGAAACGGGCCGCTTGGGTTTGGACGAAATTTCGCAAACATATTCAGTACAACAGAATAGGTATTTAGACATAATGATATTGTTTTGGCTCAAGAGTAAATTTTGAGAAGGAGCTTATGTGTTTTTGATACAACAGTTTTAGAAAACAGTAACTCGGAAATCTTTCGTTTCAGAGAAATAGAGTCTTTGAAGAATTAGTAGAGAATCAAAATTTCCATGAAAAAAAATACACTGAAAAAATTGTTACATGGAAAAATCATAATTAGATCTTTAAAATTTTAATTCTCAAAAAAACGCTATTCTTATTTTTTTTTTTGTTAATTTCGATGGTTAAATTTGGACAAAACAAAACCAAGAACAACATGGACAAAAATTGTTAAACAGAGTTTTCTTAAAAGCAACTT
>JASCZW010010331.1:0-37219 GCA_034211315.2 Aedes japonicus
TCTTCAGCGCAGTTTTCACGGAGCGTACTGCGGCTTCCCATAATCCACCAAAATTGGGAGCGCGTGGTGGAATAAACTTCCATTCAATTCCTTGCTGAGAAAGTTCGTTGGTAATGGCGGTACAGCTTGTTTGGTTGTTCAGGAGTTCGTACAGTGCTTTTAGTTCGTTGCGGGCCCCAGAGAAATTTGTGGCATTGTCCGAATGTATTTCGGCCGGTAATCCGCGGTAGCCGATGAACCTTCGCAAAATAGAGAGGAAACTAGCGGTTGACAAGTCGCTAGCCAACTCTAGATGCATCGCTTTTGTCGAAAAACAGACAAATACTGCAATATACACCTTCGTTGGAGCTGCATTTCGGCGTGACGACTTCAAGTAGAACGGCCCACAATAATCTACGCCAGTTATCAGAAAAGGTCGTCCTGGTCGCACGCGACCTGCAGGTAACTGTCCCATGGGCTGCAGAATAGGCGTTGGATTGGTGCGAAAACAGCGAATGCATTTTCGAAGCACGGCGGTGACTACACGCTTACCGTGTATGGGCCAAAATTCCTGTCGTATTTCGGACAACGTGAGTTGGAGGCCACTGTGGAAGTTTTGGTAGTGGAAGAACTGTATTATAAGATCCGTAAATGAATGACGTCTCGGCAAAACAGCAGGATGTTTAACCGTATAGCCTTCGTTTGAGAAGCGTAGCCGTCCGCCAACCCTGAGGACTCCGTTGTTATCGAGGAATGGGAACAGTCTCCTGAGACTAGATTTGCGGTCGACTCGTTGATGTTTTTGCAGTGTTTTGATTTCATCTGAAATTGTTCAGCCTGTGCGATTCGTGTCAGCGCCATCTTCGCGGATTGTATCTCCTCAGCAGTCAGACTTAATGAACTTTTTCTGCCGTCCGGGTTGCGGCAGTTATGTGCAAAGCGAAGACAGTAAGCGACGATTCGAAGTAAAGGCGGCAACGATGAACGCAAGCTGAACAGCTCGTTGGGTGGTTCGGCGACTGTTACCTTGTGAACAGCCTTACGAATTTCCAATAGCTCTTCGGGAATGCTGTAGTCACCAGGAGAATTAGGCCACGTATCTTCGCTATGTCGTAGCCATAGAGGGCCTTGCTTCCACAGATGGCTTTGTAGAAAATCCGCGATGGTGATTCCACGCGATACCAAATCAGCCGGATTCTCTTTCCCCGCTACATGCTGCCAAGAATGCGCGTATGTGGTGGTTTGAATAGCTGAAACTCTGTTGGCCACGAACGTTTGCAGTGTGTTTGGCGGAGTTCGCAGCCAGTGTAGTACGATCGTACTGTCGGACCAGAAAACCAAACGTACGTTTTCCAAGGAGAGTGCCTTAGCAACCTTCGAGTGTATTAGTGCAGCTTCCTTAGCGGCGCAGAGTTCAAGTCGGGGTAATGTCAGTCTTTTGAGTGGAGCTACGCGGGATTTGGAAGCGAGTAGCTCGATCCGAACGTTTCCAGCTTCATCCGTCGTCCGCACGTACAAGCACGCACCGTAGGCCAGGGTAGAAGCGTCAACAAAGCAGTGGAACTGAATATCTACCCAATTGGAAACGAAAGCAAATCGACTAACCCGCAACTCCGAAATTTTGCCCAACTGTGAGTGGAACGTCTTCCATTTCTTTGCAATGTCGTATGGAACTGGTGTATCCCATCCTGAGTTGAGCAGAGCGAGCTCCTGCATAATCATTTTTGCCACAACAATCACTGGAGATATCAATCCCAGCGGATCAAATAGTTTGGCTATAGACGACAGGATGTTTCTTCTCGTCCATACTTGCTCGCTTTCTGTGATGTCATCATAAAATCGTAATTGGTCCGCCCGGGTTCCCATGTAATTCCCAAGGTTTTCACCTTTTCCTCGGGACTTATATCGAATGTCACTGACAGATTTGTTCCAAGTTGTTCGGCCGGGATGCCAGAGAGAACTTCTGGCCGATTGGAACACCATTTACGTAAAGTAAAACCACCCTTCTTCATCAATGTGTCAAGGTCTTTTCTAAGCCGGATGACTTCGTCCACGCTAGATGCTCCACCGATGTAGTCATCCACGTAAAAATCCTTTACTACAGCGTTAGCAGCTTCCGGGTATTCCAGTCTTTCATCTGCTGCGAGTTGATGTAGAGCACGGATGGCTAAGAATGAAGAAGGGGTCAATCCGTATGTTACCGTTAATAATTCAAAAACCCGTATAGGTTCATCCGGAGAAAACCGGTAGAAGATTTGTTGCAATCCGGTGTCATCAGTGTGTACCCACGCCTGTCGGTACATCTTCTCTGTATCGGCAACAAGTGCAACTTCGTGTTTCCGAAACCGTAGAAGCAGATTGAGAAGCTGGTCTTGTATTATCGGGCCCTTTAGGAGTGCGTCGTTTAATGAATAACCGCTATCAGTACTGGCCGAACCATCAAAAACGACACGCACCTTAGTCGTCGTGCTCGATTCTTTAAGCACAGCATGATGAGGCAAGTAGCACACCTTTTTTGCGCTTGCTGTTGCTGCTGCTGTCTCATTTTGAAGCTCCTCCTCGCGAACCTCTCGCATGTGCCCAAGGTCCAAATACTCTTGCATAAACGCATTGTACTGCACACACATCTCCGGCTTCCGCTCTAATTGTTTTTCCAATCTTCTAAATCGCGTTAGTGCCATCGATTGAGAGTCACCCAGCATCTGCTCGAAATTCACGTGCTTCGGTAAACGTACGACGTACCGACCTTCCTCTGTGCGGCTGAATGTTTTCAGGAAATGATCTTCGCTGTCCTGTTCCTCCTTCGACCAAGCCGCTCGATTTTCGTTACTCTCGATCTCCCAAAATTTCTGCAACTGTAGTTCCAAATTTTCCGGTGCTGCCGCTAAACAACAGCTAACTGCGCTTACTCTGCGCTTCCGAAACTTTCCCTGTGATGATCCAACCGAATACTGTGTTGATCAGCGCTGGCAGCTCTGGCCCCAATGTGATCCGTTTCATCTCTCTCGAACAAAAACCGATAGAAGTGTTCTGCTCCAATCAAAAGATCGATCCGATTGCTGATATTGAAGTTCGGATCAGCCAATTGAATATCCTTCGGAATCTTCCAGTGTGCTACCGGTATAAGCACCGTCGGCAGCTCTGACGTTACCTTCTGTAGAACCAGAAATTCCATCCCCAGTGAAAAGTCATGGACCCTTGAGCTTACTGTAGTGCTCACCATGAATCTCGCTCGTGTTTCCGAGTGACCGATCCCGTTAATAGGTACGTTTATAGTGCGTCGCTTTAGGCTGAGCATCTGACACAACCGCTCGCTCAATTATGTTCGCTTGCGATCCGTTGTCGAGCAATGCTCGCGCTAACTGTTTCTCTCCGTGCTGATCCCGTATGACCAGCACAACCGTAGACAGGAGTACGCTTGAGATTTTTCTGCCCTTGGTCCCTACGTTGTATGATCCGACCGCGCCTTCATCGCCGTTTTCCTCTTCATCTTCTTCTTCAGAATCCTCCTCGTTGGTCGCTAGGTTTGCGGCTACCGTCTTCTCCTTCCGTTTGTTCCCTGGTTTGCCTACCGCTTGATCACTGCTCCCGGCGCCGCTACTGCTTGGTGGAAATCCTGGATGTATTAGCGAATTATGCTTCTTCCCGCAATCACGACAGCTGAACTTCGAATTACAATCGCGTACCCAATGCCCAGACTTGAGACAATTGCTGCACAAGCGCTTGCTGTTCACGAATTGCAACTTTTCCTTCAGGGTCATATTCGTGAATTTACCACACCGTCCCAAGAAATGCGAATCTCCACAGCAGCAGCAGGCTGAACTACTCCTATCACCATCGGTAGCGGAATGGACGACCACCTTTTGGCGTCTAACTTCCATCTTCTGTGAACTTCCTTTTAGCTCAACGTTCGATGATACAGCCTCCAACACCCTTGTCCGCTTTTCCAGAAAATTCACCAGAACCGTGAAAGTTGGGTCCTTTGTCGATGCTGCGTGGTCCTCTCATAATTGAAGCGTCTTTACGTCCAGTTTGGAGCACATCCAGTGCACTATCATTGCACCCCAATGTTCCGTTTTCTCCCCCAACTGCTTCAAGATTTTCAACCGCTGGTCAAACTCGTCCACCAGAGCGTGAATAGCCGATGATGACTCCCGTTCCACCTTAGGGTACTCCATTAGCGCCTGGAGATGCCTCTTCTTAAGAAGATACTCGTTAGAGTAGCGTTTAGTAATCGTATCCCATGCGATGGGATAGTTCTCGTTGGTGAGCGTAAGCGACTCGATGAGTTTAGCCGCCTCCCCCTTGAGCGCCGATTTGAGGTAGTGGAATTTTTGGACATCACTAAGTTCCCCGGACTCGTGAATCAGCGACACGTACGTTGATTTGAACGACAGCCACCCCTTGTTGTCACCGTTGAACTCTGGTAGCGAAATCTGCGGCAGACGTACTCCAGCATGCGCCCCTGCAGCTTGGCCATTCCTCACCGTCGTGTTGTTCAAATCAGGAGCTGCCACAGCAGGTGGTAGCTTCTCCAGCAGCGCTGCTCGTAGCCTATAGTACAGCTTCTCGTATTCCTCGTAGGCCGCGTTGAAATCCTCTTCATAGGCCGCCTTGTCATCCAACCCAGCGATGTCTTCCTGAACCTCCTCAAATTCCTCAAACTTTGCCTCGATTTTGTCCAGCCTCGACTGAACTTCCCCCCTATGAGTATCAGGATTGAAACTTCCCAGAAATGGCGCATGTCGCTTTAATGAGGCGACAATCCGCTCCCGCTTTTTGACCAATTCTTTAATTTTCTTCTAAGTCATTCCCACTACCACTACCAGCACAGCAAGTCGAAGTACGAACGATGACGATCGGGAAAGAGAAAGAAAGCCAACCAAGAAGCACTGCAAACCACCAAGTTATGCAGTTGGACAGGTACTCACCTGAGGCCTGTTTCAACTAGGCCTTGTATTCAAATAAATGCAGCTTCAGCCGGCCCCCGTGTAATACTGGACCGTGGAATTATCGTCGTCGTACTTCAAGTTGAGGCTTGTCCAATAAATGCCAAAATGTGCAAACAGCGATGCAGACTGTGTTGCAGCAAAATGTTTTTCAATGCAGGAAACTTGTACCTCAAATTTCCGTAGAGTTGGTGTTTACTTCCTACAGCCACCTTGATGTACTTCCTCTGGACGTCTAGATGAACCTCCTCAATCGCACAGCGCACAACGTATGAAGTCGCGCCCCAGCAGATGAAATCGTTCCAGATTCTACGCTGAATCCCGTTGAACTAGCAGTCCGTCCAAATCTGAATCGAATCGTCTCCTCGTTGCACCGTGTAGTCCGTGATGCGAAGATCCTCCAACCGTAGCCAACGATCAACCGTACCGAAAAATGGTCAAAAATGGTACCATATAGCACCACCCAAAAAAGTTAAATTTACTGGACAGGCACTCACCTGAGGCCTGTCGACAATAGGCCTTGAATTTCAAATAAACTCCAAATCAATACTCCAACTATCGAAAGGCTCCCCAGTATCAACAGTTGACGATTGTACGCAGCTTACAATGCGATCAATGCAATTGTATGCCAACAGTCGAAGTACCACACAGGAACCCGATTCAGTCGAAGTATCACTCAGTATGCAATTCGATCCAAGTCATGCGATGTCACAAGCAGCAGTAGTATTCAACGTACATATAACCAAAGAAAATCTCAAAAGCACCAGCAAGTAAGCGTGAGATAGGTTGAAAAGCCACTCACCTGTGGCCTGAGCAATATAGGCCTTGTATCAGAGTTACAACTGCTACTCCAACAATTCCTCCGGTTGTCGCTTGACAATAGTGCATGCAGATTGGCTGTATACGCTCGTTGTTGTCGATGGGGAGAATGAGTTCTTCCGTTGTTGAACCTGACAACAGCAGATCCGTTGACCCAAACTTGCCCTCCAATTAGGCTATTATCTTTCCCGAACAATACACCACCGAATATAATGGTCTTCTCCAACCACTGCACCATAAAATGTTGACCACTCCGTGGTCCGTGGGTTGGGAAAACGAACGATAGTCCAAAGAAAAACTAGCACAATTTATAGAAGTGGAAAATGGGTACACTCCGTTTATTGATACACGCGTCGATGCGAATAAAACTCTTTATTGCATGACGATCTATTGGCTACTAACTGCCGGTTGTTGTTTATTGAACTGTTCTTTGCCCTGTACTGTGTTGTTTCGCTACCTATATGCATGCCTATTTATTGTCTATGTACTTCGCTTTCGGTTGTGTTATCTGTATTATCAATTATCGGTGCGTTATCAGTGTGCTAGTGTAGTGTTTTGGGATGTTCATGTTGTTACAAATCGTGTGCGTATAACAGTTATAATTTTAAATCATTTGTCCTAGATTTAAGTTTTAACTATCTAGTTTTTTAATTCAAGTATCGTGTAATATCTTATAAACTAGCAACAATATGCATGATTTTGATACGCCACTGTTGCTTCCACATGACGTTTAACTAGCTGATCATTATTGTGTATC
Source organism: Aedes japonicus (assembly GCA_034211315.2). NCBI lineage: Eukaryota > Metazoa > Arthropoda > Insecta > Diptera > Culicidae > Aedes > Aedes japonicus. The sequence goes on from JASCZW010010331.1 coordinate 6,505, forward strand.
ATTGTTTACATTTCAATCTATAAATCTACGACTCTCGAATGCCGGTGCATTTACTTTTCATGAAAATGCGAAGCAAACAGATCGTGAGAATTGGAGCTGTTCGTTACTCGATTTGGAAGTATGGTGAGGGTGACAAGAAAAAATCTGGACGTAAATCGATTCCTATGGACCAAAGCCTAGACCGGAAAATCGCAAGCTTCCCCCCGTTAAAAGGGTACTTCCGTTCAAGATGTGGCTAAAAAGCTGGGAACTTCGGAGAGTAACATCGACCGAACAAACGAAATGAACTAAGGATGTTCAACAAGCAGAAGTATCCCGAAAGTGAGAAAACAAGCAGCGTCTGTCCAACCAAGGGACGTAAATTATACGATAAACTGAATCCTACTTGAAATTTGATTATAACTTGGTGGAACTCGTCATGTAGATGCCTCAACCGAAAGTTTTGCACCCTGTGTCTGCGTCAAACCGCAAATGATTCACTATTTTTGGTTCGATGTTTATGCTTCTAGAAACTTGAAAGATCAATTACCTATATATAGCGATTTTGGTTCTCGTTTGCAAAATGCGAGACAGGTGTCGCAATACGTAAGAAGCCCGATTTGTAGCTGCTATCCGAACTTTGGTCAATTGAACAGGTCAAAAGGATTCCAGATTGAACAATTTCCTCAAAAACCTCAAAAATATCTTAAAATCCAAATTACATTCATTCATTTTCCCAGTCGGGAAAAATAAGCAAAAATGCCGGAATTTTTTAGTTAAGATTGTGTGGCCACCCTGTAGTTTGCACTTCAACGATCCTCAAAGCACTATATGTAACGCCCTACTTCAATACTGCAGCATTGTTTGGACTATCGATATTTTTATCGTAGGACTACGTCTTTGTTTTCTATACTGGGGTACAATTTGAAAAAAAATCGCATTGTGACAGTCACGTAATCAGGTTTTAAGCGTTTATATCTCAGTCATTTCTCAAATGATTTTCAAAATTTTTGCACCAATCGGTCGGAAATATTTATAAGCATTAATTTCAGTAGCGAACATTGTGACGCGTAGCAGCTGCAAATGAATACTCCGTTCCTTTTTGCAACCGCGAAGCTCTCGTTTGTGGTGGACACTACGTCTTGGACCGGGAACTTGCCCGTCATCCATATTGTCGCCTTTTCACCCTTATCCGCAACCCAGTTTCCGTTACCGGCAGGGATACGGTATGTGACGGATATTATTGCAATATCCGTTCCCGACTCTCGAACTGCCTGACACAGCAGTTGCTGGGCCGCCTCACAGTGCTTTAGGTTCAGCTGTGTTACCTGCGCTGTTTGTGGCTTTAAGTCTTCCCTTGTAGGCCGGGCACTTGGGGTCCCCCATGACGTGCTTGTCGTCTGGTTTCCCTGAGCAAATCATACATTTGGGGCCTCATTGCAGTCCCGAGCCTTGTGGTCTTTTCCTCCACACCTTCGGCAAAGGACGCTCCTGTCGGGGCCTTTGCATTCCCACGACATGTGCCCGCTCTCTAGGCACTTGAAGCAGGCCTTTGGCGGCTGGTGCAAACTCAGTGGGCAGACTGACCACCCCACTTTGAGTTTTTCTACCTTTGAGATAGACTCTGCGGCTGCAACCGGCAGACGAATTGTTGCCACTTGGGTTCCGAATGGACCCTTCCGCAGCCGTATGGCTGTCGTGACAACCTCTATCTTACACTGTGTCATGATGGCAGTGGAGATTTCGCCTACATCCGTGATCTCATCCAGGTTTTTACACTGGAGTCACTAACGTGGCCAAGGCCCGTATCTCCACTCCCACTCCCAGGGCCTGTTCGGCGAGTATCTTGTAAACTGGACCCTTCAGCTTAGTATCCTGCTTAAGCTCGAGGATCATTTCGCCGGTGCGAGTACGGCGGATACTCCGCAAATCCGCGCCTAGATCCGCGAGCTTAGCGTCACCGCGCATCGCCTTAAGTACCTCGGAATATTTAGACTCGTCGGTCTTAACGATGAGGGCCTCACCGCCTAAGCTTCTACGCTCCTTTTCTTTTTGGGGTCTGTTTCCCTTTTTTCGGACCTTGGTCCAGAGGTTTTCCCTACCTATGGAAGGGTCGTCCGGGGTCACTCACCTCACGCCCCGCAGAACGTGCAGTTGGACCCGCTTGTCCCGACACCACGCTTGCAAAGGTCTCTGAGCCCATAGGGCCGTCAGATACCAGCCGCTTCTTTGAGCCACCGGGTGCGGTTTCCCCCGGCGACTGCCTTGCACGCTTTGAAGTCCCCGCCACCACGGTAGGTGGGGCAGGATCTCGTGCTTCCGTCTGCGTGCACTTGCAGGCGGATTCCCTCGTCTTTTCGGCTGCGACTAGCCTTGCCATTTCCCTGGCACTTTGTTCGGCTAGAAGCTTAGCCTTTACCTCGTCTCTCTCCCGGCATGCCGCCTGAACGGACCTACGAAGCTGCAGTAAGCTGTGTTTAAGGTCCTTGCTGATGATGTTGCGAGATGACGTGAAGTTGATTATCGCATTCAGCTGTTCGGTGACTACCAACACTTTTGGAAGCTTATCATGCTTCCTCTTCATGGCCCGCATGATCCAAGGCCCGTCTATGGCCTCTCCCGTTTTTCCAAGGACCCCCGCTTCGGAGGCTGTCACGCTTCCGCACGTGTCGGATGCGCCGCCGGATCCTGTCTTCTTACCAGGCGGGGATCTCATGAGACCCTTTTTGTCGAACGGGTTCGCCTCCGCCCTCGTCGTTGTTTCATTTGGAGCTGGCTCCATTCTGTTGGGTCCCCCTTCAGCCGCTATCCATAACCACGTGAAGTAGTCACCATAGTGATCCCATGGTTATCAATGCAAGGCTGCATAGGCCATGCTATGGTTGACGTGGACGTTCATGGGGACACCTCGTTCAGAGCCAGATCGGCGTAGATCAGGATGGGCATCTGAGTCACTCCGCCCGGCTAGCATAGCCGGTCGGTGGAGATGGAACGTACTGAAGGCCTGCTAAGGTTTAGTGGACGGAGGCAGCCTATGCCGCATGAAACCTCGTCATTTCCCGTAAGTGTCACCCGACAGTACTGAGGGAGACGACATAGGTGCCAGCCCGAAGTCGTGGTACCGTAACGTGATTCCGTTAATCCGCCAGTTTCCGTAATTGGGGTCTTACTGACATTAACCCCAATGCGCCGTGTGGCGCACCCTCTATAGTTCGTTTAGCCGTTAGGCTCCATTATCCGTTAAGGAGGAACTTAACGTTTCCAAGGTGCACCGCTGGGAGGTGAAATACACCGCACCTCAAATTCGTAATAATCTAGGTAATTTAAACTGTCTTTGTGCTTAGAGCTTGAAATCTACGGTAGTAACACTAGCTTTTTGGGCTATACAAAATTACGTCACGTATTGAAGCATATTACATAAAGAGATAATTTTGCGATGGTCTAGGTCATTCAAATTGTCCTGGAGTTCATAACTTAAGAATCACAGCTGTAACAGTAATTTTTTAGCTATACCAAGTAACAATAAATATTTCAACATGTTCAGTTAATATTCTTAAGTCAACAAACATTATAAAGCAATGCGAAATTCAAACTATCCAGGTCATCCAAACTATCCTTGAGATCAGAACATAGGACCTTTAGTTGTATCAAAAGCTTTCTGGGCTATGCAAAGTTACGATGTTTATTGAAGCCTATTAATTAAATATCTTGGGAGAACAACAGACACTATGAGATAATTTTCGGATATTCTTAGTTATCGAAACTATCCTGGAATTCAAAACTTAAAATCTACAGCTGTAACAGCAGTTTTCTGGAGCTTAAAAAGTGACAATATGCATTTGACTAAAATAAGTAAGTTATGTATGTATTTGTAATATGTATTTAACTAAATATAATGAGCTATCTTGTGATGTTCTTAGTCACTAAAACTGCTCTTGAGCTCAGAAGTTGGAATCTATAGTCATTACATTAGCTGTATAACCTATGAAAGGTGACGATATGTATTTAAATACATTCAGTGAATCTTCTGTAAGATCTGTTAGGTGAAAACTGACCTTGAGGTCATAACTTAAGATGTACTGTAGAAATCGTAGCCTTTTGGGCTTTTCAAAACTACGATAAATTTTCAAACATATTCCGAAACGTCCGCATACTATCCTATGATGTATGCGTTAATTTCAGGTCATTCAAACTTCAAACTCCGTCATGAAAACTCTACAATTGTAACAGCTTAACAGCTTAGTCGTATAACGAACGCACAGTGCCATGTTTCGCAGTATACAACTGTGGATCTTAAATTCAACAATTGCGTTTGATGAGTGAACTTGATGAGTTGAGCTGTCAGTTTTTGTAGCGTACCATTCAGCCGTGACATATGATCCGTGAGCGTGCTGCAAATTCTTGTTGCACATAATTTTGAATGTGTGTCGTGCGTTGAGATAAATTCATTTTTTTCGAGCACACGCACAACATGACTTAGAGGATTGGAAACAAAACCAAAACAAAAATTTGATGTTATTCTTTGAAGACCATCAAATTTTGCCATATACCGATGAGATTGGTTAGGCTGGAATGGACCGAGTAGTGATGAATTCCGTGGAGACGATGGCAAGCTCGACAACCGAAAAAAGAATAGCCCTTCTTTAGATCCGTTGGAAATCTGGTGTGCTATCTGACGGTGGAAGTTTTTCGAAAAAAAAAAACCCTTTATTCATTCAACCGAGGCCCACCGCTGATTGAATTATTTGTGTCCGTACTACTATCCATACTAGGATTATGATGATGATGTGATAGGAAGCGCCCACCAGTGCCGTATTTGTCATACATCCCATCATTTTTTTTGTATTCTTACCAGCGCGGAAGTAACGATCTTTGATGAAGTTTGCAGAAGCAGATAATTTCTCATCTCCATGCGAAGCGCTAAGAGTGGACGGTAATTTATTGCTAGAACGAATAGACACGAAGAGAAAGTGTATTGATAGTTCCGTATAGGGCAACGGCAGGCTTTGAAATTGAAAGATAAAAGTTTGAAAACGAGCGGAGGGGGCATTTGAACGGTATCTGAAACGCTGGCCAGACTGACCAGTTATTACATGTTATAAACCTATCTTGATGAGATTCCTCTTGTTGATAATTATTATAACATGTTATAACTCAGCAGCTAGGGGCAAAGTCTACGCTTCAAAACAAATTTATGGAAAAAAGTCTACGTTCAGATTTTTAAAAATGAGTTTACGTGGTTTATTAACAGGCCCTTATTATTGTACCTCTTTTTAAGCAGAAAACACAACTTGTAGTCGAAAGTCACACTCTACTCAGAGTTTTCAATATCCTTTTAAAAATCTTCCATCGAATTGCCTTGGAATTTTACCAAATCCACAAACAGAAAAAAAATAGATATCGAGGATCTCTTCAATCGCATGCCAAATTAAGTAACTTATATCAGCAGTTGGTATTTTTACTGCGGCCCCACCAGCTCGTTAAGCCAGCCCAAACCACTGATCCCAGCCATAAAATTTCACCTTTGATTTTATACTTCATCCAGCGCAATGCGCAAATCGGCGCAGTGCGCAATGATCGGAAACGCTGAAAAATTATCCAATCCTCCACCGTCGAGCCAGTTTAGGCAACAATCTTCTTGTTTCACACTCCGGCCAAACCGCTAATTCCGGCGCGGCACGTTAATTGCCATCGATGAGTTAATAAAAACAACCACTTGTTCAGAAGGCGGGAGAAGAGTGGCGCAAAACAACACCTGTGCAGGTCTTCGGATAATTCCTTTAACGGTTCCCTAAGACGAATGGACTTAATCTCTTTGCAAACTCGAAGCAACTGATGAACAATCGAATCTTCGTGGCCGCGCGCGGGCGCTGCTCGCGGGCAAAAACATTGAACTTGGCTGTGCGCCGCGGTGGGATTGGCAGCATTCCATCCGACGTACCACCGTCGGAGACTTCATTTGAATATGCTGCAAAAAAACGAGGCCGAACGGGTTCTCCTCTGCCTTTCTTCGCGCTCCGGGTCGCGACTTTCTTCGATCTGCGCAAAAGTCATTTCACCGCGCCGATCGTCAGCGCCAGATCGTCATCCTCGTTGTCGATTTCAGAAGTGGTGGTGACGGCCGCTTCCCGTCCTGCTGATTGGAAACTTTCTTCTGGCAGTGCAAACCAGTTGGTGGAAAGTCAGCAAAAGGTGGATTAATCTCGACCCAAAGCGTCATTGATACTTCCCGGTTGGGCGCTGTCAATTTGATCCAGCGAACAAACTCTTACCGAGCAATGCCCCGTGGATCGTTTATCGCCTGCGTTTAGCTTCGAAAGTGATGCTTGTGCAACCAAACATGTAAATCTGACTAACCCGAGACAGACCGCAGAAAAGATGAAAAGCCCTCTCAGATCACTCAGACTTAAAGCAGACTGGACTGATTCATGCATCACGCAAGGTTTGCTTGATCTCATCCAATTCAGTCCGGATCGCTTTCGTTCGACCTCCGGACTCAATTACTTGGGATCTTGAGCTACAGAAAGAGGTGTGGGGAGGAGCAAAGCACCCATCCAACGATTAACCACTCGGTAGCGGGCCGTTCCTTGCGGTGAAATTTAAAATTCTAATTTCAAGCTACCGAGCCATCAAGTTTCGTGAGAAAACCGGGAGACCTGTGGGGTCACTTGCTTGTGTAACCAAACATCCTTGAGACGCCGGTTGGCACCCTAAATACGGGATGGATAAGCAGTCTTTATCGATGGGAAAATTCCCAACCAGAACGACAATCGAATTTACATAACAATTAAGTACTATTATTAAAGTTTGATACTCACCATACAACCTTGTCAGCGGGCAATCGCCGGGCAAAGGAGAGTGAAGAAGAGTGTGACTTCGTTTCAGTTGGCTAGAGGGGACGTACTTGCACACTTTGCAAAAACATATCATATGGCGTGCAGTGGCAGTTTTTTCCTGGAAGAAGAGAGGCTTTTTGCAAACATTCATTTATCGGTTGGTGAGCCGCGTTAAATAAACGGAAAGATGTCCACGCTATTCTGAATGGGAGACTTGATGGTTGGGTTTCAGTAGGTTCTTCCCGTTTCTGAGCATGAGCATGAGCATGGATTGACAGATCAACTGTTGTGCAAAGAACCAAAAGATGATGCTTGGGACTAGCATACATCCTCAATGATGATGTGAACTACCATCTAATGTAGCAAGACAACCGCCTATAGCACTGAACAGTTTAATTAAACGATTTGATCAAGGTTGCACTGTAGTGCTGTTTCATCATGTTCATCATGTATAAAGGGCAAAAAACGTATTGTGGGCCCGCAAGCAGATACACTTACGCGCAAACCAAAGCTGAGGTCTAGAGAATCTCTTCCAGAAACAAATTCGCAGAAACCACCAAAACCGACCCTCGCCTAGTAAAAAAGTCCCACTAGATGAGAAGTAGAGCCTGCCTTTTATTCATGAAATGTTAACAACAGGAAGCTGACAGTCCCACCCTTCCTATCCAAATCAATTCAACCAGGTGCTCTGATGGTCCCTTCCCTTCATCCAAAATAAAGTTTTATATAAATACTAGCTGAACCCAGTGCGAGCCTTGCTACGCATGCAACTAAATAAATGAACAATGATTGTTTTTTGAAAAAATTTTTTTTACTAAGAAGAGTTCAAGCTTCTATCAGAACATTATTCTCACCGAAATTGCACAGATTAATGTTTAGTTATCTGGATAATTAACTCGGTTGGGTGAAATTTGTGTTTGCAGAATTTCATAGCAACATTCCTTCACATTCAAAACACCCGCCAATTTTGGTTCCATTTGTGATTTGTTCTCAAGTTATGCATGGATTTATTATTTCATTTAATGTAGAGCCTCCCCTCTTCAGAAGTGGGAAGGGTCTCAACCAACTTCCCATAACAACCTTCACCATCCAATAACCCACACATACACAGACAGATTTCAATACTATAAAAACCACATGCCGAATGTGGTTTCATTTAACGAATAGTTCTCCAAGCTAGCCATAAGTTTGTTTTTCATTTGTTGGATTGGCCCCCCACTTCAGCAGGAAGGGGTCTTGGACCTACCGTAGAAACATTTCTTGCCTCCAAAAAACCTCCAAATTTGGTTCTATTTGCTTCAGTGGTTCAAGAAACCTCCACATGCTAAATTTTGTTCCATTTGCTTCATTAGTTCCCGGAGTAATGCAGAAATTTGTGTTTCATTTGTATGGAAGCCCCTCCTCCTCCCTTCCAGAAGGCGAAGGAGTCCAAACCACCTTAGAAACATTTATCTTTTTCAGACCTCCACATGCCGAATTTGGTTCCATTTGCTTTATTAGTTCTCGAGTTATGCAGAAATGTGTGTTCCATTTGAATGGGATCTCCCCCCTTTCAGGACGTGGAGGGTTCTCAAGCTACCATAGAAACCTTTCTTGCCTTCAAAAACTCACACATGCTAAATTTGGTTTCTTTTGCTTGATTAGTTCTCGAGTTATGTAGAAATTAGCGTTTCATATGTATGGCAGCGCATCTTTTCAGAGAAGGGAGGAATCTTTAACTATCATAAGAACTTCCTCTGACCTCAAAAACCCCTGCATACAAAATTTCACGCCGATCGGTTCAGTAGTTTTCGAGTCAATTAGGTTCAGACAGACAGACAGACAGAAATCCATTTTTGTACATATTAGATAAGAAAAATTCATAGAAATTAAAATGATTCAAAGAAATTAAAATGAGGTCACCATATGCACAATCAAAGAAACAGTGAAAAAAACAGTGAAATAAAATAATAAAAAAATACTTGAAATCAAAAGGAACATTTTTTAGAAAAAATGTTTAAAAAAACAGCTTTGTAATTCAGAAAATAGTCACACGTTATAACTGACAGGTCACATAGTTAAAACAACAATGATTTAACTTGAAAACCATAGACCCAATATTAAGAAATATTAAGTAATATTAGAACGAATCCTTGAAACCGACTTTACCCATGTGTTTGAGCACTTTTCCGTGATTATGGGTGAAGTTCACTCATATTTGGGTGAACTGATCTCATCGTGTAGATGGACTGTCACTGTACTGTATCCAGGGATGCCAATGTTCCAGTTTAAACTGGATTCTTCCAGTTTTTTTTACGGGATCCAGTCAAACAGTAAAATCTCCAAATCATCCTGTTTTTCTAAATTTTGTCCAGTTTTTTCCAGTTTTTTTACGCAACCCTATTTATGAGATTGAGTTTTATCCATTATTTCTTGATTGTTTTTTGTAATGTGGAAAGAGGCTGGTGTTTTTCTTAACGTTTATAAAGCAACTTTCTCTATCTGTCACATGGAATTTCCTGAAGTTTAATCGATACGTTTGCATCATTTGAATCTCCGAAATGAAGAAGTGTGAGCAAGAGAGATGGAGGTTAGTGCAGTAGCAGCTGGAGAGCGAGGATGGTGAGCGAAGAAAGAAGTGTGAGCAAGAGGGATGGAGGTTAGTGAAAAACATGTAGAATGTTTTCAACCTCCGTGCGTTAGACAGATGGAAGCAGGCGTGATTATACGTCGAAGAAAGGTCTAAAAATCTATTCGGTTTTATATAACACTTGTTGAACCTAGCGCGAGCGTAGCTACGCTTGCAACTCAATTAATGAAATCTAACAGAACTGGTGCGTTTATTGTTGTTTTGAGGAATGAATTTTTTCTTGACTTAGAAGAGATTCACTTCTATCAGAACATGTTTTTTACACGAAAAATACACAAATTGTGTTTTAGTTGCCTGTATTATTCACATGTTTGGTTGAAATTTGTGTTTCATTTGTATGAGAACTTCCTCTCTATTCCAGAAGAGGAGGGTGTAAACCACCTTGAGAACTTTCTCCAGCCCAAAAACCCCTGCGTACATATTTTTCACGCTCGTTCGCGTTCAGTATGTTTCCGAATCTATAAGAGTCAGACATACAGACAGACAGACAATTCATTTTTTATTATTGAAATCCTGCCTCTAAAAACCCTCACATGCGAAATAAAAAATTTATTTGCTTAGTATGAGAGCCTCCATGAACATATTTTGCCTTAAAAATCTCCACATGCCAAATTTGAGTCCATTTGCTTGATGAGTTCTCGAGTTAAACAGAAACTTTGTATTTCATTTTTTATGAGAGCGCCCTTTCCAGAAGAGGGGGTGCCAAGCTACCATAGAAACATTATTGCCTCCAAAAAACCCTACAGGCCAATTTTGGTTTCATTTGCTCAATTAGATTCTCGAGTTATGTGGAAATTTGTGTTTCATTAGTAATTAGTATGTGAGCCCCACCTTTCAAAGAGAGCAGGGGTATCAAACTACCATCGAAACATTTATTGCTTTCAAAAACTCCCACTTGCCAAATTTGGTTCCGATTGCTTGATTAGTTTTTGAGTTATGCAGAAATTTGTGTTTCATTTGTATACGAGAGCAACAGGGTAGACAAAATAACTAGGATAGGCAAATATTGAGTGTGAGTAACTTTCTGTGTATACATAACCACTAGTGGCCATATAAACTTCATATGTGTGTCTCAGAGGGTTCTTATTTATGTGTGAACACATCAGTATCGTGTAGCTTTCCATCGATGCCAAGGAATATGTGTGGATTATTTCCCTTGTATACAGTTTACCATATTTCAGATCGTAAAAGGCCAAATAACATTGTGCTGAATAGCCGATTGCATTCCTTATTTATCTTCTATTTTATGTCAAAATGTTGGTGCATAATCGATAATATAAGAAATCTTATAATGACAATATGGCATACAGTAACCATCTGTGTTTATGTTAAAAATTTATAGTTAAAACCATTGTAGAACAATTCCAAATGTATCATTACAATAAATCTTACATACAACATACAGATTGAAATATGCGTGAAATGGTTTTTCACTATGCGAGCTGTTGCTTAATTTTTTAAGGATCCAGTTTTTTTTCCAGTTTTTTATGCGCATTCTTCCAATTTAATCAAAAAAAATATTGGCAACGCTGACTGTATCATTCCGATTGAATAGCTGCTTGCTTCCGGATGCAAAATTCGTTTGCCCAGTTTTTTCAAGTGCAAATTTCGTGTGAAAAGTGAAAGATTGAAGCGGTTGAGAGGTTTTTAAGTGATATTTGGAACAATTGATTTTTTTTGTTTTTTTTTTACATTATTAGAGTTAAGTTGATAGTAAATAGGTAGTTAAGAATTAGATCTAGGGTAAAAGGTGTTTTAGATTTTTAATTAGAGTAAGATTTGAGAGAGCAATATTAGTTGAGTTAAATAGAGTTATGTTAAACATCTTAAAATGCGTTGTGTGATTACACAATGTTTACAAAATCTGAATGATTCGTTGAATGTGAGGAGCCACAGATAAGGTTTAAATACAAATCAAATCAAATGAATTATAGTTTAAAGAAATATTCGTTCAGATTTCCAAAAAACGCATCCGATTTTTTTTTGTTTGGGTTCGTTCAATTTTGATTTTATTGGGTCAGAAAATCGATGCCGGTGCTTCAAAAAAACATCCGATTTTGTGACAATCAACTCTGCAGGAAGATTCCTACAGAATCAGCGGAAAGAAACACATCTTGCGCAAAGAATGTTGTGCTCGGGTTGGCTCCTTTTCTTTTTTCCAAAAACGGCAAAAGATGACACGTAAGTTTTTTTTAAAAATAAAAACTTCTATGTAAACCGCAGAAAAAAAAATGCGAAAATACTTTTTTCATTCCTATTGCTGCGTTATACAGTGGTCATAGAACACCATCAAATTTTTTTAAAATGTTATGATTGATCAACCTATAGTAATAATAGTAATAATAATTTCTCACCAAAACGATGGCGACAATATACTTTGATTTTCATTTCGGGTAACCTTTGCCATCCTATTTTTTTCTGCTGACTCATTATTATGGGCAGAGCATATAACTCATTGGTAATAATATTTTTTTTACTTTTCTCTTCAATTGCATATCATAGGCAAAATTTTGAACAAAGTAAATTAACCCAGATTGCAGCAAACTTAAATCGCTTTCGCATTTCTTCAAATAAAATTTCTTCTGCCACATACTGCAATGATTAATAACAAATAAAATTCAAAATTGCAGCCAGAATTTGGAGTTTATTTATTTGGACGAGGAAGAATTATCGGTTGGTGAAAGTAATTCGAGTACAATGAAGTGAGAATTCTATCATTTTTTGCACATTTTGCCAGTAATACGTTTATTGCACATTTTGAGGAAACTTTAGACTTCTGTGCAAAAAAAATCAGTGGGGTTGTGTACAAGACACGACCGGTTGACGTAGACTACGTTAAACCAAGTGATGCATTATAATGTCAGGGAAATTCTGTGTGGCTATTATTAGCGTTAAAAATGTTTCAATTATTCGTGCCGGTCGCTTACCCTTACCGATGGAAGCAGTTTAAGTCACAATATGACGGGTGCGGCTCTTATGGGACATGAGACCAGCGTTTTGAAGCCAGTATGTAAGAAAATTCTATTGTACGCTCTTGAGATATTATTTGGTGGCCCTGAAAAGGGCCGTTTGGTTTTATGAAGTCAGTGCGTGGGAAAATTCTCTTGTACACTCTTTATAACTCTTTGGTGGCCCTGAAAAGGGCCTTTTGGTTTAAATGATGACACGGTCACGGTTGCACGTTTTACGATGGACTATCTTTAAGGCCTAGAAGATAGTTGAGGATCTTTTAGGGAATATAAAATTATTAAATTAATGATAGTTTTGCTCATTCTTATAATCATAATCGCTTGACATTACTAAATGTTTATTCGTATGTCATACTGTGCCTGAATGGCCTGCATCTCGGAATTCTCACCATCGCCGGAACCATCAACAATGTTTTGCATCGTTTGGGGGATTTCAGTAACGACAGGCAGCGGAGGAAATTCTATAATACGTACATACAAACATATAGTTTGACTGATACCTTGTCTCCTTTTCAACATTCACCATTTAAATACCATACCATTCGGATCATTTGTATACAATCTGAGTTGTAGTATGCCTTTGCATAATTCAACTTCAAAGAATCAAAAATTTGCAATTTATGCAATTTTAGCAATTCTGGATTTCAAGGGTAATAATAAACATTGAAATACTCTAGAATTCAAATAACGATAAAATTCGTTATCAGAAAATATCCGACAGGTTTAGTGATTGTTATGAAAACACAATAATCAATTGCAACATTTTCAGATGTGTAAGCGTCTCAAAAAATGTTCAAAGTTCAGGAAGTTTTATCAAACAGAAAATAACAAAAATTATCTTGCAGTTGTTATAAGGTTATATACAAGTATATAGAGTACATGTCCCTTGACTCAGTCGATTATGTAGCGCACGATTACAATTTTAACTATAACTCATACAATAATTTAGCTAGAAACGATATTCAACTAGTTATACCTTTGCTAAGACATGCTTAACAAGGCGTTTGCTGTACTGGACCATGAAAAGTCACCAACAAACATTATTGAGTCGAAAACTTTCGATGGATATGGAATCCTTCTTGTTCGGACGAATTTCAGTAAAGTTTGTTTATTTCATCGCTCCGGGCATTCGGCTATATTCGGTATACTATACGTAATATAAAGCTACTTTATAACATCTAAATGACTTTCTCATGTGATCAATCGGCCATTCCATTTCAAAACATTAATTCCCACTATATTCATTTACACGGTCGTTCAATAAGTTCGGATACACTTTCAAAATTTGTTAAAAAAATGAAAACATGTTTTTTATTTTTTGGATTTATGTTATTGAAAGCTATGTTTACAAGGAACGTTTACAACATTTCTCTTGGAATGACCCCCCTTTGTACTCCTTAACGAGCTTCAAACGTTTCTCGAACGCGTCGCAGGCGGCACGCACGGACTGCATGGGCATTTCGTCCCAGATTTTGAGAATTACCGTCTTGAAATGATCCAAAGTGCTGACCTTGTATTCGTTCAGCTTCGCCATCATATAGGACCAAACAAAAAGTCGAGAGGATTCAAGTCCGGGGAGCTGGGAGGCCACAAAGTTTTGTCCAGAAAGTCGGTTAAATTGTCCCGACACCAGGCTTGAACCACATTTGCCGTATGGGCTGGTGCACCGTCCTGCTGGAACACGTAGTGCTCATCGCCGTAGAGGCTTCGGAGACTGGGGGCAATAACCTTTTCCAAAACCTCAGTTTTGTAGTACGCCGCGTTGATTTTGACGTTTTTTTCAATAAACACCAAGGGTAGCTTACCACGTTTGCATACCGCCCCCAAACCATCACCGACGCGGCACTTTGGAACCGAGGGATGTTTATATTGATTCAGGAATGCTGTCCCTCGATGGCGCCCACACCCGGTCATTTTGCACACTGTGCGGCTGCTGCAGCACGAACAGTTTCTCGTCCGAAAAACAAACTCCTGACCAGCGTGCCGAGAGAGGATCCTCTTAGCTCGATCCAACCGCTTTTTGCTGGTAGCCTCCGAAACGCCATGGACCTTACGTTTTTTGTAAGGCCTGAAACCAAGGTCCTTGGTGAGTATGGTGGAGCGGTTCCAATGGAAACGTTGAGATCTGCAGCCGTTTTCCGGATTGAGCGGTTCTTTTTGCGCCGAATTCGCCCTCACGATCTTGATGACCCGTGGCGTCCTCGCTGAACGCGGCCGACCGGATCTCGCACGGTCATTGGTCGAGGACGTCTCCCGGTATCGCCTGATGGTCGTGTAGACAAAGTTCCGCTTGACCCCATGCGATTTCAGCAGCCGGAATATATCGCCGGGTCGCTCACCGTTCAAAAACGCTTAATTACGAAGTCCCGATACTCTTTCATCGCGCGTAACAAACGAACAACAACTAACAGAATGTCAACACCGCGCACATTCGGTAGCGTATGAATGAAGCTAAAGCTGACACCAATACCAATGCAGAATATGTACATGGCGCATACCTACGCAATGATGAAAACTTGTATTCGAACTTATTGAACACCGTGTAGTTATAAAGGTGTTGGTATGAATAAGCCCTTCGAAAAATACACAACCGCTCACTCTTACTTTTCCATTGAAAACTTTTATATTCTACATTTTACTATGTAGATGAATACATTAGGCCATAGTTAGGGAATATAAGGTTAAATGCGTACCTAAAATATGGTTTATGGTATTTTTGTGAAATTATTATCAATGTTTCTATGTGAATGTCAGGTAAATTAGTGAATCCATTATGGCTAAAACTTTAAGGAAATCGAAATATATATAAATATATTAGATCTCGCAGAAGTAGAGTGAGTTTTATAAAATATTATTCTTTACAATGAGTATGGGAAAAAAGGTTAGGTAATGTATGATAAATTCTTCTGAATATAAAATAAACACCTGATAAAATAATCACACATTGAAACATGTTCAGCGCATTAGTTGTATCGATATCATATGTAGGTTCATATTCAGTAAAAGCATGCTGTGCATGTCATCACCAAAATACAATCAATAATATGTTGACATTTATTAAGACAGGGAGCCCAATGATGACATGCAATTTGTCAAGTTGATTTTTATTTAATTGATACCAATTTCCTACCTCGAACCTTCTCCAGCGTCCAAGCTAGTTGTTGGCAACGCATTACCTCTTGCTGCTTTCAATTTCGCCCGATAACTACGAGCTCGCTCGGCATCGGTGTTCGCTCTTTATGCGCTTCTTGAATTCGCGCAAGCGTTCTGGATCAAATCAGTTAGGCATTCTCGCTTTCACTATGTTTCTCAAACGTTTTTCTTCCCGGAGGTGGGACTCTATCCAACGCGAATCGTTAACACAACAGAAAAACTGTTTATAACACACCTACTAATTGGAATCTGGTAGGATTTTTCGGTGAAAATAAAACCGGCGAGGCTTTGATTTATTTTCTTACCGATTTTATGAATCCGCTGCATAGTACACTGTTGCCTAGTAACGATTTGGCAAAATCCAATATGACTGTCAATCGACCGACATGTAAGATAAACTCTTATTCAAATTACTCTCTTAAACTAGAAATTGAATTGATTTATTGATTCATCGCGGGTTGCGCCAACCGAAGCCAGGGAAAAATTTCCACCGTCGGAGAATTTCTCCATGGAGGCTCTCCCCGCAAACAGTAGCTGTTTTTGAAGTCGTGACGAGCAAATCGGCACTAGATTAAATGACGCAAAAAACCGGGCGAAATATTAATTTAATTCTTATGTAAACAACTTTCTGAACTGGATTAAGGTTGTCGCAAAAGGGCAGATTATTTATTAGTGGGTTGCGCCAACCAGCTGGATAAAATTTTTACCGACGGCTCGCCCTCCATCGAGCACCGAACTATATTTAAGATTAGTTCTTTAATAAACAACTCTTTATTTTAATTCATTGTCCTGAAAGGACAGATTATTTCCACCTATTGCTGCTCGCCCCTAAGGACGCTTTCCCCCAAACAGCAGCGTTTTCGACCACGATGAGGTAAGATGGAGGCTTGCACAAACTGACGCAATTGTGCGCCCACATAATCCGCCATCATACCTCATCGCAAAGATCGCTGTTTGGGAGAGCCTTGGTACATCTCACCACCAGCTGCTACGCGACTACCATTGTAAGATGCAAGACGTTCCTTGCTTCGATTTGAAATCTGTGATAGGAAATTTGGTAAATTTACTCTGCAAAATGACATTATAAGACATTACCTTATATTTGCGTTATTTTCAATAGTTTACTATTGTTTGAGAATAACGTTTGACAATTGAACTGGAGCGCGGTAAAATTTCCGACCGAATGAGGAAGAAATCATGTAAATCTATCGTGGATTTTTTGAGTTATTCGCGTACAAAACGTACGGTTTTTCGTGACGGTCGCAAAATTTTAGATTTTCATTTGACACCCTACCCTTGCCGTAAGACGTAGTCTCAGTGTGTGAAAAAATTGACTGCCCGAAATGAGTGCGAAAAACAACAGCATTCAATTCTTTGGTCTTTGCTGAACACACGAATTACTAATAAAGAGATAAAGCAATGAACGAACGAACACAAGCATTCGGTCCCCTCCACAAAGGTGACCCGCACCGAATGTCTTCATTCACACAGGATGCTACCGACACATTTTTCTATACAGATCTCCGGTTCAATCAGTCAAAACAAAAAGAGGAGAGCATCACAAAACACAAAAATCGCAAACATTCTGACTGAATGTGTTCTTGCTATCACCGAATTTTGGCTCTTCTGAAATTCAGTTTTGCACCGAATCGGTGAATGACGAGATGGATGTTGGATAAATTCACGGGATACTGCTTATTGAATTTGAATTTTTCGCACCCTGTGTAGTCTACGTCAAAATAATTGGACAGTAATATT
This sequence comes from Aedes japonicus, assembly GCA_034211315.2. Lineage (NCBI taxonomy): Eukaryota > Metazoa > Arthropoda > Insecta > Diptera > Culicidae > Aedes > Aedes japonicus. Next base: position 23,829 of record JASCZW010010331.1, read on the forward strand.
TTCACACAGGCCACAAAATGGAAAAATTCTCGAGTAATTCATGATTAGGGCCTGAAAGCCATTTGTAAACAATGACTTAAAATGTCGATTTTTCTTAAATCTCAAGTCACTCTCGTGAAATGAAAGCAGCATCTGGTAGAATAATGTTAGCTCTACCATATAGAGTAGCTGGATATAGTAGGTTATTCATGATTCGCGAGAGATCAACGTTTAAAGTCAGTGTTTACAAATGGCTTTTAGGCCCTAATCATGAATTACTCGAGAATTGACCTTTTCATAAGCAGATAGCTTCAGAATAGTATAAGCAAGCTACACTTATTAGTTCAACATCTTAAAAAACTCAAAAAGTTCGATATACAACTTTTATGGTCAGTGCGAAAATATAACTGTGTACTTAGTTTTTGAGCAGTATGTCGTATTAGGTGCAATATACACAATATAAACAATAAATACATTTTAAACAGGAAGCCCCAAAAACGAGAGCACTGGTGAAAAACTTAACATAACACCTCAGGAAGCATGCCACGCTTACCCACGTCAACTTGAAGGCCCATGAGAGAGTAAAAAAGTCGAAGAACAACTTCAACCTACGATTCTGGCGCCTGGAAATGCGAGTGACTACATTGGAGCAAGCGGTTCAAGAAGCTCAGAGTAAAAGTATGATTTCGCAATGCGGAGTAGACCATTTAAAAGTATATTCTCATCATTTGACTGTGCATGATTTTTTAAAAATATTTTGAGTTATGTACAGGTTTGTTGTGACAATAACTCACTGCTGGAGGTGTTTGCACAAGGAAAAGAACGAGAGTACAGTGAAGAATTGAGATGCTTTGCTGTTACACTGCACTACTATTCCCCTCGCGCATATTAATTCGTCAGACAATGTTTTAGACATCGTTTGCCGCATCCAAAGACCGTATCAAGATGGTATCGATCGGTTGATAGTGAACCAGGAATAACTCCAGAAGCATTGGCTGCATTACAGATACTGGTTGCTGAACAAACGGCAAAAGGTGGGCGGATGTTGGTCTGATTGATGATGGACGAAATTTCAATCCGAAGACAGATTGAATGGAATCACCGCATAAAGAAGTTTGAAGGGTCAGTGCAGTTCGCTGGATGTTTTTCGGAAGGATCGGATGATTTACCAATGGCAAAAGATGGACTTGTTTTCATGGTGACCGGTTTTGCGCAATGGTTTAAAATTCCTGTGGGATACTTTTTCAAAGACTCGTTGGATACTGAGCAGAAGAGTTTGTTCTTATTGAGAACATAATTGCAAGCCTTCACGAAATTCATATAACCGTTATTGCCTTCACATTCCAACCACAGTGCAGTTTAAAGCAGCATGATTGTAAATAACAATGTCACTTCATCGGCATATGCTAATTGCCGAAACTTCGATGAAGTGATAATACTTCATGCTGGAGAAAAATCTGCGTTCTTCCTTGAATCAGTCAAGAACTCATTGACCATTGGATGTGATGACAGCAATACAGGTGATGACGAAAATCCTGCTCCGATTGAAATGATCGCAAATGCTCAAACTAATGATAAGTTTTTCATTCAATTGCTGCTATATTATGCTACTCACGTTCAGAAACAACTAGTTGGAAAACTAAAATGTGAACAATGTTTGAAAGAGCTCATTCGGCAATTTTAACATTGCCAAATATTAAGCGAAGCTGGAAAATAGGATCGTCATGACAATTTACAACGCCCATCAGCATGTTTTCATGCAATTTGTTCATTGATTTTAACCTAAAGCTGCGGCTGGAACAAAATGCAAAAATATTGGTAATGTAAAGCACACACTCCGCAAAAAGCTTACTAAATTGATTCTTTTCCGAAGTGAGTAGCGATTTACTGTCCTAAACATGTATACCGCGGAGAAATATATGATAAGATTAAATAAATGCGATGAGGCAAACTGTGTGAAATATATTGAAAAGTATGAAATAAATACCTATTCTGTCATAATCCGGCAAAATGGGTTGCCTCTTCCCCTTTGAAATACGTTTTATATAGAGCAATTCAAAAATTTGTACCGATTGTCACAATTAAAGCTTCTATCTCCCTTCAGTGCGTGATGTAATTTATGTACACCACACTTTTATGTTTTCACTGGTTCCGTGGTCATTACAAGCGTAAAATGTATCAAACTTGGCATTCACTTTTTTTTATTTAACAGAGTATTGCATGTGATATTCGCATTCCGACCTTTTAGAAGATAGGAAGATAAGATTCTTTTCGGTTTGACACGTTTGACAGTACCATCGGACCAAATTTTTGAGTTTCAGTTACATTGTACTAGAAGTGCCAACTTGTTCCCGGGTTGGTTTAATTTAAACAAGGTTACTCACCAATTCGGTCGGTTCGTTTATCTTAGCTACAACCTTCAGCTTCTCCAATTCATCTAACTGTTGTTTCAACTCGTCTCGCAATGTTACAGGTATACGACGTGCTGATAGTATAACACTAAATATAATCTGGTGGGTTTTCTCAGTTGCTTTAATTTTATAAGGCGCATTGAAATTTTCTTGAAGATTGATAAAGCTACGTGTAACATTTTATGTGTACTATATAGAGCTTCCTCCCAGACACGATTCAACGTTAGATCGGACTTGTATTCGTGTTGTCGCACTTATAGAACCACACCGCACAATCAAAGTGGGCTAAAAAGCGCAACAACTAGGCTTGTTGCAAACTCGGCAGTCAAAATACCATTACCGCATCGCAAGTGCGACTTAGTATATGAGTGACAATAGAAACAGTGATGTTCTTAAAGCCGCATAGGATCCTTTTAATAGTTTTGTTGACGTTTATATTTTTGGGTGTAGTAGTGAAGAGCGTTAACTTGTTTATATTTTTTCTTAATTAAAATCAGTACGACTAACATATGTACACAGATGGGGTTAATGTTTTTCGTAATATTATTAAAATAGATACATAGCAGTGGCAACTTTTCCGTATTAAATTGGAAGAATATTATAAGAATCGAGTGTTTTATGTGTTGTTAAACGATTAACGGTAAGTGAACGAATAAATTGTGAATAACTTGTGTACTCAGTGTTCGGTATTCAGTGCATATTCACCAATTTCCACTGAAGGTCTGCTTATTGAGCCCAAAATAGGAGCTGCTTCCCTATCACGTTGTAATTTTTGCCATTTCAGAGTTTCAATCATCTTACATCGCAGCGCAAGTGGCAAATAGCTGTATTTCATGACGCAGAAAATTACATCTGTGGTAGACTTTTGCACTTATTACTGAATGTATTTTCCATTTTTGGTTTCCAAACGGACCTTTTCCCAACTCTGAGCTGATCTAATTCATGCAGCGTTGTATGCCATTTGGCTAGTGTTTGATTTTACAGTAAGTTCTTCCCGTTCCTGGCGAAACATTAAAACAGACTTCAAATGACCACCTCAACCGACAAAAAATCAGATCATCCGATTCGGTAACATATTGCCCCAATTACATAACTTCCACCCAAACAAATCGTCAATTTCCTCGGAAAGGTCCAAAATAAGCGCAACCATATTCGTATACAGCATCCGATCAGACAGCATCCCTCCCCTTACAACAAATAGCCACAGACTATTAATTACTTGATTGAGATGCTGGCCAACCGACCAACCGATCGTCCGACGAGTTTTAATTTCATATTCCTTTCATATTCGCAACACTTTCCCAATTCTCGTCGCTTGGGTTTGAACTCATCTCTGCACAGCAGCAATTGCTGCCCTGCCATATCTTCCAGCGGGGCGCATATCCGGCACACTACCTACTGGTTCCCGGTTTGCCGCAGCCTGCCACACCGGTTGAGGCTGACCTCAAAACAAAACAAAAATCCGTCAGTCGACTCGCAGCGAAGTTTCACTTCCAGAAACAGTCTGAAGTTACTCCTGCAGGCTTGGAAGCTGGTCTCTTCTCTTGCTCTCGCTCGCAGGCCATCCAATCTTGCCGGAGCATATATTTAAATTTCTTTCCAGTTTCTCACACACACACACACCTCATAAGTCTAGACAAGCTGGCCAACGTGCCGTGCGAGGGGCAACGGAGGGGAACCCTTCTCCCCATATGTGACACGTTTGGAGTCGCTGTTGATCATGCACTCGAGCCAGCCAGTAATAACATTTATGAATATGCTGCATTCGATGTCTTAGGGATGGTTGGCGGGGAATGGATTGGCTTATGGTAAAATTATTGTACTGCGTGAAGCGATTTGTTCGGGGTCTGGGGTTTCGAAGCGAATGCTGGGAGATCAATGGCAGGAGGCACCCAGCAAGGCTGCATATGCGATACATGATCATGTGACAAAAGCAAAAGCAGCTGAGTGTGGACGCGGACAAGGGAACCATGTAGGTTGTTTTTGTGATGAACAGGTGCCAACTGGAACTAAAGTATGCAATGTATTTGCTATTTCCGTGGTGGAAAATCTAACTAATCACAGCAACCCTGTTGTGTCCGGAACAAAAAATTGACAGCGTATCATAAATTGCAGCAGCCATGGCAAAACAGTCAAGCAACTTCTGCTCGATGGTTTGTTCACACTACCAGCTCCACTCCGGACCGAAGAAGTTGGACATCGTGAGGCACTTAATGTCTGCCGGATATAGCTGATCCAGAAGCGACAAGATCCTCTCCCTCCTGAATGAAAGGTGGCCGCCGACCAAAGCCTGATTCCGACTGCCCGAAAGTGCTGCATGACCGTAAAGTGTAACAGAAGTGGCCTCATTGTTCTGCGCCTCGCAGCGTGAGGTGTTGGTGGATCCGGCCAAACGGGCAAAGAAGTACCAAGAGGGCCAACAAATCCATTCTAGTCAACCTATTCCGAGTTGGATGAATCTTTACACAGCTATTTCATTTCATCCAGAACACCTTTTTTTTGGTAAAATTGCACCTACTTCATGTAGGCCAAATATGTATGAAAATGTTTTCGATATTTTTGAAAATCAATCATAACCGTATTATTGTAAAAAACATCTTTTCGAGGTATGAGTTAGGTCAATACGTTTCCTCAGCGTGTGAAAGGAAAAGTACCGGAAAAAATAGAGTGCTCCCCAAAAGACTAATCTGAAGGAGTGATACCCTTCACTTTTTCAGAGACAACTTTGGACTGTATTCGTCAAAATTCATCTTTTACTTCCGATATATGTATTCATGCAGAGAAATGAATATCATTTTACTTCTGAAAATATATACGTGAACTTTTATTTTTCTGGTATTTATTGGAGTGGAGAAACTGACCAGGGAGAGCGCTGTCTAAAATTTCTCAAAAATATCAAAAGGAACTTCCGCTCAGAATGTCCTAAAAAGGAGTGAACTACTCTGAAGGTCAGGAAAGGAATTCTTAGAAGTTTCAGAAGAAGTTTCCCAAAAGTTTAGTTGGATCTTCCCAGAAATGCTAGAGAGCTTTCGCTAAGTTCAGAAGAGAACATTTCAGAATTTCCGAAAGAGTACATATATCTCAAAAAGTTCATGAAGAAAACATCTTCAAAGAACAGAAAGAAACCTTCAAGAAGAATAGTTTGAGCAAAAAATTTTCAGAACTTCAGGAGTTATTCATAAACCAGGTAGATTTTTCTGGAGGAGAGGGTGGGGAGGGTGGAGTTACTGGGTCTACCCTCCATACAAAATTTCAAAAAATGTATGGAGTAAAGTCTACAAGGGGAAGGGGAGGTGGTCTGAGATTTTCGGAAAATTTATCTTCGTGTTTCATGAACATGCCTCAGGAACAAACTCTCCCGAAGTTCAGGAGAAAACTTCTCAAAAGTTCTGAAGAGGACTTTTTTGAAGTTCAGGAAGAAACTTCCAACAAATTTTAGGGAATTTTCTAGAAATTATAAGGAGCACTTTCCCAAAGTTTCGGTGAAATTTTCTTCGGAGTTGAGTATGGGACATATCAGATGTTTAAATGTATTAAGTTCAGAAAAAAAATTCCCAGAATTTCAGGAAAAAGACTTATAAGTACAAGAATCCCTTTCTCAAAAATTTCAGGAAACTTCTCTGAAGTTCAGGAGAGGACTCTCCAGAAGTTCCGAATGAAATTTCCCTAAAGTTTAAATGAAACTATCTACAAGTGCTAGAGAGCTTTCCTGAAGTTCAGAATCGAACATTCCAGAAGTTCGGAATGAGGTTTTTTCGAAGTTCAGGAATTCCCAGAAGTTCAGGTAGATACTTCTGAGAAAAATAGGAGGAAACTTTCCTGAAGTAAAGGTATCCCCTTTCTAGTAGTTAAAGTAAGAATTTTCCAGAAATTCAGGAAACTTATCCGAACTTCAGGAGAAAACTTCCAACAAATTTGAGAAGATTTTTCAAGAAATTCTGGAGAGTACTTTCCCAAAGTTTTGAAGAAATTGTCCTCGCAGTTCTGGATGGGACTCATCAGAAGTTTAGACAGTAACTAAGTTCAGGAAAAAACTTGTCAACTGTTCCTGGAAGGTTAAGTTGGGTTGTTAGATGTGACTTCCAAAAAAAGAATCAGTAGTGACTGCCAAGAAGTTCATGAGGAAACTTGCTAAAAGTTCAGGAAAAAACTTCCAAGAATTTCAGCAAAGAGCTTTGTCGAAGATCAGGAAAGAGCTTCCCTGAAATTCAAGAGATAATCACTGACGAACAGAAGAAGCAGTCTATACAAAAATCATTCATATGACCATAAATATTCATTGCTCATGACACTTTATTAAAATATGGTAAGCACCATCTCCCCAACCGTTCACATCGTACTTTGAGCTAGGACACAAACTCATGTAGGAATTATAATGGCTTGGTTTCCATCACACCTCGTTTGAGATATTTGATCGGTAAGAAAACTTTCCTGAAGTTTAGCAGAGAAGTATTAAAAAAATCAAGAAATTTACCAAAAATTTAAAAAAGAAATCCTTGATTCTAAAAAAAATCCCCCTTAGCGTAGCAAAAGTTGAAGAAAAAGCTTGAATGCTTTACCAGAAGGTCAGGGAACTTTGAGATAAAATCGTTGAAGTGAGATCGATAAATGCATATCCATACAGGAGCCTTTGAATGTTAAATGTTTAAAGAATTATTGCTGTCAACAGCTTCAGTAATATCACGCATTAATTGGTGACAACTAGATAATAAGCCCTCTTCAGAATCAGTTTTGAAATAGATAACAACATTTGTCAGCATACTAATTAATAACTTTCCCGAAAATTACTTCAAATCGCAACTTTGGAATAGCGTCCCAATGAGGTTTTCTGAAAATCAAAAACAAGAGTAAAAAATGTAAATACCTATTCTTCGACTGTCGAAAATGATATTTTTAAATGATGAAAGCTCTGAATTACTTTATGTAAATATTTAATAAATTTTCTATCACCATCCGTTCCTATATTCTCTCTTTTCTTTTCAGTGAGCGAGAAATGGCGCTATAATCATCAGCCATATTGGGCTACGTTTATAGTTAATGCTAAAGTCCCAACCATTTGAAACGGATTGGAGCATCACTTAACCTTCTTAGACAAGATGCTCCCAACAACCGTTTTTAATATTTTTTTGTTCTGTCACCTTTCCTTAGATATCTGCTGAAGGCAATGTGGATTCCCTGTGTCTTTTCAAGGTAGATAACAAGCCCTCCCTATCTCCAACGGTTGCATGCACGTGACCAGATGAGTGATCGAGGAGTCTCTTCATTGAGATTATTGCGTGAAGAAATGTATCAGTATCCGGTTCCGTTTCATGGTGACATGCAATGTCTTTAACGGATTATTCCTCATCGTAGCACCATCCACAAGGCGTGCAAACGTCAATGCTAATGCTAATGCAAATGCTAATTGCCTGCTGTAAATTGTTAGTAGGGTACATTTCCCTTGACTCAGCCTACGATGCTGCGGTCGATTGCAATTTTAACTATAACTCGTAAAGTAATTGAGCTGGAAACGATATTAAACAAGTTATAGCTTTGTTTAGACATGCCTAATAAGACATTTGTTGTTCTGAGCCGCGTAAAGATAACCTACTGACTTTATTAAGTCAAATACTTTCGACGAGTATGAATGTATTATCGATCTTGGGTCAACGATATTGGGTCTATTATTGGATGCAACTTCGTATCATCATCAAGGATTCTGGTTCAAAAGAATCGTCGCAAAGTTTATTTTTATTATCTCTTTAGGCATTCAACTAAATGCTATCCTCCGCACAAAATTTCACAAATTAAATTACATTAAGAGTCAATTCAATTAGTAGTTACACTTACATGATTTTTACATATGATCAATCGGTTATTCCATTTCAAAACATTAAAATTTCTACTATATAGATGATATTGATTAGGAGATGATCGAAGTATGCTTTGACCACAAGTGGACGTGTTTTCACTTCGGTTGTCAATAATTGTCGTTTTTCGTCTAATATTTTTATCGAAAAGATTGTTGTAATGTCATTACGATTTAGATAACAACCGTGGGACCGTGTTTACCTCTGCATCCCCAAAAAGGTCACAGGAAGGAGGTTTTTCTATGTTACTAGGGTAGGGTTCGATGGATCAGGATTCACCTTGATAAGTGATGTGATTATATAATATAGTTCCTTTAATTCAGGGTACAAAAAGGATAATAATTACCTGTTTCGCTCCGCGTTTTTGAGAGCACTTAACAACTCTCAATTGTCTGAAAATCACTTGCGAGGTCAAACTGGTTAGCGTTCTGCTTTCTCCGCGGTACCTAAATGATGCCTATCCAAAACAGCCGAGCTTGCCCCATATGTGGGGCAGCATGTGAACGAAAGTAGCATCGTATCTTGAACTTAAAACAGTGCATTGTGCTCTCATGCCGTGCGGTTCTATTTCTATTTGCTGAAGGAAGTGCTATTGCTACCCAACGCTACAACAAATTTTGAACAGCACTTTTCAGTGCTAAATACTACCAACATTTTTTTTTATTTCCTCTTATTCCTTTTCGATCCTTGTTAGGCCCTTCGGGTAACCCGGCTTGGATATCGCATTGGAAAATTCCTCTTCGGTCCATCGGATTCTTATAGTTATCTGCTTGGACGACGATTTGAAGCAAATTATTCTGCCACTATGGCAAATAAACGCAAACGTAGAGGGCAATCTATTGGTTCGCTTTCAAATGAAATTAATGTGAGTAATCAATTTAATATGGTCACAGATGATGAGAGTGATCCATCATCAAACTAGAATTCGAATAAACTTTCTTGATTGAGAAAGGAAAAAGTTCCCCCTATTTTTGGTGACAATTTCGGATTTCCATGCTTTTCGCAAGGAAATCTTAACATTTGTTGAAGGTGTGAAATATTCCCTTCAAATTTCCAGACGAGGTGAATGCCGTTTGCTTGCAGAAACCTTGGACGGATTCAAACGTCTTCTTGAGTATCTTACTCAGAAGCAATATAATTTCTTCACATACGACACCAAAGCTGAGCGTCTTTTCAAGGTTGTCTTGAAAGGTCTGCCCAGTGGTGAATCTGTGGAAGAAATAAAAAATGAATTAATGAAATTACTTGGAACTAGCCCACTCCAAGTAATTAAAATGAAAACAAAATCCCGGCCTGGCGAAGTGAAGTGGGAACATTTTAAGAAGACTGGAGCAAACTTCCAAAGCCTCACCCAGTGCCGTAAGTGCCAGGGATGGGGTCACGGAACAAGGCATTGCCATATGGTTGGTAAATGCATGAATTGTGGTGATTCCTCACACACAAAGGACAACTGTCCTGTGAAGGAAGATCCTAAAAAATTTAAATGTTCGAATTGTGGTGAAAACCATAAATCAAACTTTTGGGAATGCAAGACTCGCAAAGCAATTTTGCAGTCGCGCACTAAACGACAGGTAGGAAACAATATACGTTCCCAACCAGCTACTACCCATTTTGCAGCTGTTAACATCGATCAGCCAAGCACAAATTCCTACCAAACCGTCGGTAGAAACAGTGGACAGGGTTTTCCATCCGCAACTTCAAACGCTCAACGAGGAGCAAATACTATTTCGATACCTGCAGGTACCAACAGGGTTCATTCTGCAAACCCTACATTCTTACCTAACCGTGTTGCTAACAATGTTCAACATGTAAATGGACCTACCTATGCTTCCGTTGCAGCGGGTAGGAACCAAAACGAAAATTCCCACGGGACTTCTGATGAATTTGATTTAGGTAGCATATCCGCTCCTAAATTAGAACTTTTACAGCAATCGTTAATCGATATGATAACCGATATGTTTAAAACTAATTCCATGTTTGATGCTATTCAAACTGGTATTAAATTTGCCAATAATATTGTCATGACATTGAAATTCAGTAATGGATTTTAAGTCATTAAATATTTTGAATTGGAATGCTCGATCGATCAGAGATAACGAGGACGAGCTATTTAATTTTTTAAGAGTTCATAACGTGTACATTGCTGTTATAACTGAGACTTATCTCAAACCTGCCCATAAGGTCAAAAGAGATCCAAATTATTTTGTCTACCGCAATGATCGCCTTAATGGAGCTGGTGGTGGCGTTGCCATCATTGTCAGGTGAATCAAACATCACATTCTTTCTTCATTTGAAACCAAAGTTTTTGAAACTTTGGGGGTTTCAGTTGAAACAAAATTTGGCCAATTTACTTTTATAGCTGCCCATTTGCCTTTCCAATGCACTGGCCAGCAAAAGAACTGGCTCAAGGGTGACCTTCAGAAACTTACCCGTCATAGGTATAAATTCTTCGTTATTGGTGATTTCAATGCAAAACACCGCTCATGGAATAATTCTCAAAGCAATGCCAATGGTAATATACTATTTGACCATTGTTCTGCATGCTATTACACAATACAATACCCTAACAGTCCAACTTGCTTTTCTTCGGTCAGAAATCCCTCAACTATTGATTTGGTTCTAACTGATTCATATCAACTTTGTAGTCAATTGATTACCCATGCTGGCTTTGGTTCTGATCCCCTTCCACTTACATTTGAAATATCTCAAGAAATCATTTCTAATTCCATCAGTTCTACTTTCAACTACCATAGAGCTGATTGGGATCAATATCGAACATTTATGGAATACAACTTTGATCCTAATGTTCCATTGCAAACAAGAAATGAAATTAATAATGCTCTCGAATCTCTGGCTTTTTCAATAGTTAGAGCAAAAGCTGCTTCAGTGCCTAAATGCGAGGTTAAATTCGATACAGTTATAATTGATGACGATCTTCAGCTCTTGATTCGTCTGAAAAATGTACGTAGGCGTCAATATCAAAGAACACGTGATCCCGCTATGAAAGTCATATGGCGAGATTTACAAAAGCAAATTAAAAAACGCTTCTCTGCCCTGAGGTTGTTCCAAATAATGTTTGAAAATAATGTGTCAAAATTAGATCCGAGTTCCAAACCATTCTGGAAACTCTCTAAAATCTTGAAAAAACCTCAAAAGCCTATACCAGCACTTAAGGAAGGTGATAAAATTTTGCTCACAAATGCGGAAAAAGCTCAAAAACTTGTTAAGCAGTTTGTGAGCTCCCATAATTTCAGTTTGGGACTTACTAGTACTATTGAGGAATCGGTTTCAGGGAGTATCTGAATATTTTCTCTCAAGAAAATATTTTTGATGATTCTTGGGAACCGATTTGGATGAAGTAAGAACTATAACTAAAAAATTTCAAAATATGAAAGCACCAGGTGATGATGGAATTTTATATATCCTCATCAAAAAACTCCCTGAGAGTACTTTGTGTTACTTGGTAAAACTATTTAACAGATGTTTTCATCAAGCATACTTTCCAAATAAATGGAAAAATGCAAAAGTCGTACCAATTTTGAAGCCAGATAAAAATCCGGCTGAAGCTTCTAGCTACCGACCGATCAGTTTGCTTTCTTCAATAAGTAAGCTTTTTGAAAAATAATTTTGAATAGAATGATGCTTCACATCAATTCAAACTCAATTTTTGCTGATGAACAGTTTGGTTTTCGCCATGGGCATTCAACTACGCATCAACTTTTGAGAGTAACAAATTTAATTCGTTCAAACAAAGCTGAAGGCTGCTCCACTGGAGTTGCTCTTCTAGACATAGAAAAAGCATTCGACAGTGTTTGGCATGAAGGTTTGATTGCGAAACTGAAAAGTTCAATTTTCCGCTTTATATCATGAAATTAGTTCAAAACTACTTAACTGATAGAACTTTGCAAGTAAATTATCAGAATTCTAAATCCATTCAATTGCCCATAACAGCTGGTGTTTCTCAAGGTAGCATACTTGGGCCAATACTATATAACATTTTCACTTCAGATCTCCCTGATTTACCTCAGGGGTGTCAAAAATCTTGCTTTGCTGATGACACAGGCATTTCCGCTAAAGGAAAATGTCTTCGTGTTATATCCAGGAGGCTTCAAAAAAGCTTGGATATTATTACAAATTATTTTCAAAAATGGAAGATTTCTCCGAATGCTTCCAAAACCCAACTTACAATATTCCCTCATAAGCCTAGAGATGCATCTTGAAAACAAGTAATAGTCATATGGTCACTATAAACGGAGTTCCAATTACTTGGTGAAATCAAGTAAAATATCTTGGACTGATACTTGATCAAAAATTAACTTTTAAAGATCACATTGAGGGCGTTCAAGCCAAATGTAATAAGTACATAAGATGTTTGTATCCTCTTATAAACAGAAAATCCAAACTTTGTTTAAAGAACAAACTTCTAATATTCAATCAAATTTTTAGACCGGCCATGCTTTATGCTGTGCCAATATGGTCTAGTTGTTGCGCAACTAGGAAAAAAGCACTTCAAAAGATTCAGAACAAAGTTCTGAAAATGATTTTGAAGCTGCCACCCTGGTTCAGTACTATTGAATTACATAGAATTTCAAACGTTGAGACTCTAGAAGAAATGTCCAACAAAATAATTCATAATTTTAGACAAAAATCATTGCAATCTTCAATTGCAATGATCAATTCTCTCTATAGATAAGAACTAGTTTTTAGAAATCAACTGTAATTCTTACACGAAGGCAAAATAAACCCTGTTAAAAATTCTGATTAGACAAAGTAAAAATAATATTAACACAATTAGATATTAATGATAGAATATAAGGTTGAAATGTTAATTACTTAGCAGGATCACCTAGGATAGTATATGAATGTAAAAAATGGAAAATTTTGAATAAATAAATAGTTAAAAAGAAAAAAAAATCTTGAACTTAAATCCTCCAAAATGCACGTCGAACTCGCTACCCTAACCTATTATGGTTGCGTCCAACGTTCCAAGCGTATAATTGCTTCGTGACGGAAAAATCAGCCTTCCTCTTTCCATCCAGGAAATCGTCAACACACATCTTGTGATCAAGGTTGTCAATATTGTCAATTGCATTTTCGACAACTATTATCGTTCCTCTTAGGAAAAACGGCAAATAAATCAGTAAAATGGAAA